>ONZH01016962.1:0-214724 GCA_900303285.1 Rhinella marina | reverse complement strand
CCACCAGTCGCTGTGCACAGTGTGCAGCCAAGATGGCGGTAGCTGCACTACAAGTCCCAGCCAGCAGCCAGGAGGAGACCAAAAAAAGGTGCTTGTAGCCCTTAGAAGGGCTGTTGGGTTCTTTGAGAATGATTCCTGCCTAACCAACATCTAAATTGAGGCCCTAGCACTCTCCCTGACAGACAGCAGCTCTATCCCTAATCTCATGCAGGCGGTGTCTGACGCTAGCAGCGCGGGACCAGATTCTTATATTCCCAGGTCATCTGATCTGGCCAGCCAATCCCTGCTATCGACTTGTAGGGGTCCCACATGATGCTAGGAGGTACCAAAGACTCTCCTGCATGTTGATTGGCTGAGAAAAGGCGCCTAACATGCAGGAAGAGGAAGACGCCATTTCCTCGAGGATCGCGATATGCTCGTCCGAGTATCGAGCATGTACGAAAACCCTAATACTCTAACGAGCACCAAGCTCGGAAGAGCATGTTCTCTCATCTCTATTAAGTACTAATTCAGTTATAAAGTCACTTTGTGGAGCTTACATAATAGAAACCACCCATAAATGACCCCATTTTAAAACTACTCCCCTCAAGTTATTCAAAACTGATTTTACAAATTTTGTTAACCCTTTAGTTGTTTCATAAGAATTAAAGGAAAATGGAGGTGAAATGTTAAAATTTTCCTTTTTTCAGATTTTCCATTTTCCAAGCAAAACTCAAAAAGAAAGGAGCGCCATATGGTTTTTCAAGGGCAGATTATGCTGGACTGGTTTTTAGACACCATGCCCCATTTTAAGACCCCCGGATGCACCCCACAGTAGAAACTCCTAAATAGTGACCCCATTTTGGAAATTCCGGAATGAGGTAACAGTTTTATTGGTGCTCTTTTGGGGTACATATGATTTTTGATGGCTCAATATTATACTTTTTGTGAGGCAAGGTAACCACAAAATGGCTGTTGTGGCACTGTTTTTATTCTTTGTTTTTTATGGAGTTCTCCTGAGAGGATAGATCATTTGTTGCTTTTATAGAGCAGGTTGATATGGACATGACAATACCAAATATGTGTATTTTTATTTTTTGTTTCAGTTTTACATAATAAAGCATTTTTGAAAATAAAAATAATGTTTTTGTGTCTTCATTTTCTGAAAGCTACATTTCTTTTATTGTTCTGCCAATCACCTTGTGCAGACTCTTTTTTTGTGGGAAGAGCTGACGTTTTTATTGGTACTGTATTTGGGTACATATAATTTTTTAATCATTCAATATTACACTTTTGTGTGCAAGGTGACAAAAATGGCTATTTTGGCACAGTTTTTATTTATTTTAATAATTATTTTTATAGAGCAGGTCATTACAGATGTAGCAATACCTAATAGTTTAGATTTTTATTTCTATTTTATACAATAAAAAATCAATTTGTGTCACCATTTTCTTGTGTAGGGGCTTTTTTTGTAGGAAGAGTTGATGTTTTTTTATTATTATTATTAGTTGCTATTTATAAATATCATTTTTGGGTAAATATAATTTTTTTTGTTCACTCAATATTACACTTAATGCAGCAAAGTGACCAAAAATTGATTGTTTTGGCACAGTTTTTTTTTTATGGAATTCAGGTTGTACAACTTAGGTTGTAGATAGAGATGAGCGAGTAGTGAAATATTCGAAAGTTCGAAATTCGATTCGAATAGACCGCGAAATTCGACTATTCGACCGAATATCGAATCCCATTAAAGTCTATGGGAAAAAAATGCTCGCCACTTGGAAATCTCAATTCGACCACTTGGAGGTCACCAAGTCCACCCTGAAACCTCAGAAAAGGATGCCAACACTGCTGGAATGCAACTGGGACAGCAGGGGAAGCATGTCTGGGTGCATATAACGCGCCCAAGTCGCACTATTACGCCACTATCACAGCCTCTCAACAATACACTCCAAAGACAATATAACCTCTCTGTAAAGTGAGACCATACAAGGAAACCTTCTTTCCTCTACATTGCCATGGACCCCAAGCCAAACTAGACAAAAAAGAAGATGAAATTCTGCACCCCTTAAAATCACGTTGCCTATGACAACCACAGATGGCATAGGCAAGGGGGAAAGCAAATAGACCCCACCCCTAATTGTCATTGTGTGTGTGTGAGATGTGGTCAGACATGTCTTCTTTAAAATGTAAAAACAACTCAAACACATGCAGAAGCCTTAAAATGGCCAAATTGTTGGCGCTAGAGATGTCAGTGACCCGACCTGGCCCAGTGTCATGTCTAGCAGGTAAAGCAGTGGGGATGTTGAGGGATGCGTAGGACCGCAAAAGGCAGGAAGAGGCCGTGGGCTGGCCAGAGGCTCATGGAAAATTTTGTGGAGGCCCAAGAGGTGAGACGTCTTAAAAATTGTGTGGAGGCTAAAGAGGTGAGACCTCTTAAAAATTATGTGGAGGCCCAAGAGCTGAGACCTCTTAAAAATTATGTGGAGGCCCAAGAGGTGAGATCTCTTAAAAATTATGTGGAGGCCCAAGAGGTGAGACCTCTTAAACATTTTGTGGAGGCCCAAGAGGTGAGACCTCTTAAAAATTATGTGGAGGCCCAAGAGGTGAGACCCGTTAAAAATTGTGTGGAGGCTAAAGAGGTGAGACCTCTTAAAAATTGTTTGTAGGCCCAAGAGGTGAGACCTGTTAAAAATTATGTGGAGGCCCAAGAGGTGACACCTCTTAAACATTTTGTGGAGGCCCAAGAGGTGAGACCTCTTAAAAATTATGTGGAGGCCCAAGAAGTGAGACCTCTTAAAGATTTGTGGAGGCCCAAGAGGTGAGACCTCTTAAAGATTTTGTGCAGGCCCAAGAGGTGAGACCTCTTAAAAATTATGTGGAGGCCCAAGAGGTGAGACCTCCTAAAGATTTTGTGGAGGCCCAAGAGGTGACACCTCTTAAAAATTATGTGGAGGCCCAAGAGGTGAGACCTCTTAAAGATTTTGTGGAGGCCCAAGAGGTGAGACCTCTTAAAGATTTTGTGGAGGCCCAAGAGGTGAGACCTCTTAAAGATTTTGTGCAGGCCCAAGAGGTGAGACCTCTTAAAAATTATGTGGAGGCCCAAGAGGTGAGACCTCCTAAAGATTTTGTGGAGGCCCAAGAGGTGACACCTCTTAAAAATTATGTGGAGGCCCAAGAGGTGAGACCTCTTAAAGATTTTGTGGAGGCCCAAGAGGTGAGACCTCTTAAAGATTTTGTGGAGGCCCAAGAGGTGAGACCTCTTAAAGATTTTGTGCAGGCCCAAGAGGTGAGACCTCTTAAAAATTATGTGGAGGCCCAAGAGGTGAGACCTCCTAAAGATTTTGTGGAGGCCCAAGAGGTGACACCTCTTAAAAATTATGTGGAGGCCCAAGAGGTGAGACCTCTTAAAGATTTTGTGGAGGCCCAAGAGGTGAGACCTCTTAAAGATTTTGTGGAGGCCCAAGAGGTGAGACCTCTTAAAAATTATGTGGAGGCCCAAGAGGTGAGACCTGTTAAAAATTATGTGGAGGCCCAAGAGGTGAGACCTCTTAAACATTTTGTGGAGGCCCAAGAGGTGAGACCTCTTAAAAATTATGTGGAGGCCCAAGAGGTGAGACCTCTTAAAGATTTTGTGGAGGCCCAAGAGGTGAGACCTCTTAAAGATTTTGTGCAGGCCCAAGAGGTGAGACCTCTTAAAGATTTTGTGGAGGCCCAAGAGGTGAGACCTCTTAAAGATTTTGTGGAGGCCCAAGAGGTGAGACCTCTTAAAGATTTTGTGCAGGCCCAAGAGGTGAGACCTGTTAAAAATTATGTGGAGGCCCAAGAGGTGAGACCTCTTAAAGATTTTGTGCAGGCCCAAGAGGTGAGACCTGTTAAAAATTATGTGGAGGCCCAAGAGGTGAGACCTCTTAAAGATTTTGTGCAGGCCCAAGAGGTGAGACCTGTTAAAAATTATGTGGAGGCCCAAGAGGTGAGACGGGTTAAAAATTATGTGGAGGCCCAAGAGGTGAGACCTCTTAAACATTTTGTGGAGGCCCAAGAGGTGAGACCTCTTAAAAATTATGTGGAGGCCCAAGAGGTGAGACCTCTTAAACATTTTGCGGAGGCCCAAGAGGTGAGACCTCTTAAACATTTTGTGCAGGCCCAAGAGGTGAGACCTCTTAAAAATTATGTGGAGGCCCAAGAGGTGAGACCTGTTAAAAATTATATGGAGGCCCAAGAGGTGAGACCTCTTAAACATTTTGTGGAGGCCCAAGAGGTGAGCCATAAATATATAAATTTTTCTTATTTACGGAGCAATTCTACGGCGGTTAAGGAGGAGGAGGAGGAGGTGGAGGAGGAAATGGCACTTCATACAGATGGCACTTCACTTTTGGCTGCTTTCCACGGTTGGAGAAGCAAAGTCCGGGTCAATCCACTTGCTGTTCATTTTGATTAGCGTCAGCCTGTCCGCACTGTCGGTTGACAGGCGGCTGCGCTTATCGGTTATAATGCCCCCGGCTGCGCTGAACACCCTTTCTGATAGCACGCTGGCGGCAGGGCAGGCAAGCACCTCCAAGGCGTACAGGGACAGTTCCAGCCACGTGTCCAACTTGGAGACCCAGTAAGTGTAGGACGCCGAGGGATCGGGGAGGACAGGGGTACGGTCTGCCAGGTACTCCCGCAACATCCGCCGATACTTGTCCCTCCTGCTGATAGCGGGCCCCGCAGTGATGGAAGTTGCACGAGGGGGTGCCATGAACGTGTCCCACACCTTGGAGAGTGTTCCCCTGGTGGCTGTGGGCCTGATAGATGTTGTGGGACTCTGGGAGACCCTCTCCTCTCTGCCGCCAGCGATGGTGGGTGGGAAAATCTCCATCATGTTCTGCACGAGTTCCCTCTGGTATTCCAGCAATCGATTCGTCCTCTCCTCTACCGGAATAAAAGAGGAGACGTTATCTTTATACCGGGGGTCCAGGAGTGCGAAGACCCAGTACAGTTTGTTCTCCACTATCCGGACAACACGTGTGTCCCGGGAAAAGCAGCCCAGCATGAAGTCAGCCATGTGTGCCAGACTCTGAATAGGCATGACCTCACTGCCCCCACCAGAAGGATCACTTGCCATTTCCTCCTCTTCCTCTTCCGCCTCCTCTCCGCCCCATCCGCGCTGAACCAATGGGACGCACACAGCCTGACTGCTACCCTCGCCGCCAGCATCCTCCTCCTCTTCCACAGCCACCTCCACGTCGTCCTCCTCCTCATCCTCCTCCTCCTGCAACTGCCACCGTGAAGCAGACAAAAGTGTGGTCTGACTGTGTAGCTCCGTTGCGTCTCCTCCTACCCCCGTCTCCTCTGCGTGCAATGCGTTCTCCCTTATTGCGATGAGCGATTCTTTAAGGACGCATAGGAGCGGGATGGTTACGCTCACTATAGCGTCCTCGCTGCTGACCTTCTTGGTGGACTCCTCAAAGATACGCAGTACATCGCATATGTCTGCCATCCATGGCCACTCGTGGTTGGCAAACTGAGGGAGCTGAGTTGGAGGCACGCGTGGATTCATAATCTGGTACTCCATCAATGCTCTCTGCTGCTCACACACCCTGGCCAACATGGAATAGGTGGAATTCCAGCGAGTCGGCAGGTCGCACAACAGCCGATGTTCAGGCAAATGGAGGCGTTGCTGGAGTTTTTTTAAGCTAGCAGCAGCTACAGTTGACTTCCGAAAGTGAGCGCACAAGCGCCGCACTTTCACCAGTAGCTCTGCCAGGTTGGGGTAAGTCTTTAGAAATTTTTGGACTACCAGATTAAAAACGTGGGCCAGGCATGGTACGTGATCGAGTTCGGCAAGCTCCAGAGCCGCCACCAGGTTACGGCCGTTATCGCACACGACCATGCCTGGTCCTAGCTGCAGCGGCGACAGCCACATCTCCGTCTGCTGCAATATGGCGTCCCTCACCTCTGGGGCGCTGTGCTTCCTGTCGCCCAAGCTGATGAGCTTAAGCACCGCCTGCTGACGTCTCCCCGCGCCAGTGCTGCAACGCTTCCAGCTAGCGGCTGAGGGCGATGTTAAGGCAGAGGAGGAGGAGGAGGAGGAGGAGGGGGGTTTATCAGAACCCATGCTGGCAATCTTGGGCGGGGGTGGTAGGTAGGCCGTCTCTGTTTGCGACCCCGTCCCCGCTTCCACTACATTCACCCAGTGTGCCGTCAAAGAGATGTAGCGTCCCTGGCCGCAAGCGCTTGTCCACGAGTCGGTGGTCAAGTGGACCTTTGCGCTGACTGCGTACCTCAGGGCCCGCCTGATGTTACGCGACACGTGCTGGTGCAGGGCGGGGACGGCACTCCGGGAAAAGTAGTGGCGGCTGGGGACGGAATAGCGAGGTGCGGCAGCCGCCATCAGGTCGCGGAAGGCCTGCGTCTCCACAAGCCTAAACGGCAACATCTCCAGGGCCAGCAGTTTGGAGATGTGGCAGTTTAAGGCTTGGGCTTGGGGGTGACTCGAGGCGTACTTCCGCCTGCGGTCGAACGCCTGCGAGATGGACAGTTGATGGGACGAGGAGTGTGAAGGTGCAGGCGAAGAGGCGGGGGAAGGGGAGGCTGAAGGAGAAGGCCCCAAAGTAGCCGAGGCAGAGGCAGATGTGGAGGTGTCCTGGCTGGAGGTCTGGACCGCAGTGGCAGCACACAACAAAGGGGAAGAGGCAGTGGCAGCAGGACCGGGCGCAGGTTGTATTGCGTTTGCTCTCTCCCACTCAGCCCAGTGCTTGACTTCCAAGTGACGCCGCATGCCTGAGGTGGTCAGATTGCTCTTCTCAGAGCCCCTACTCAGTTTTGAGTGGCAGAGTGTGCAAACCGCGCTCAGTTTGTCATCCGCACAAACATTAAAAAATCTCCACACCACAGAAGTACGAGGCCTCGATGGGGGAGCTTCGCGCGACTGCCCGCTGCCGGGAACAGCTTCGGCCGTGCTGGCTGTGGCCTCACTACTCTGTCTGGACTGTCCTCTGCCTCTGGACATCCCTCTGCCTGTGGACATCCCTCTGCCTCTGGACATCCCTCTGCCTCTGGACATCCCTCTGCCTGTGGACATCCCTCTGCCTGTGGACATCCCTCTGCCTCTTGCTGCCTTTTTCGGTGCTGCGCAGACCACCACCTCTCCACTGCTTTCCCCGCTGGACATCACCCCTGGCCAAGTGGGGTCGGTCATTTCGTCATCCACCACCTCCTCTTCCTCACTCTGCTCCTCCTCCTGCCCACTGGACATTCCAACAGCCTCCCTTGATGGCAACTGCGTCTCATCATCATCATCGCTCATGATAACAGATGCTGGTTCAGGGTCCACATCAGCAGGAGATGGCGAAAACTCAAGTGTTTGGGCATCACTACAAACAAATTCCTCTGCTAGCTCCTGGGATTCTTCCGGCACATCTGAAAAAGGACCCGAAAAGAGCTCCTGGGAGGGGTCAAGGGTGGGATGACTCTGTTGGCCAGGTGTGGAGGAAGGAGGGTCAGAGTGAGACTGTGTGGATGACTGGCTGGTGGACAACTGTGTGGAAGCGCTATCGGCTATCCATTGCACCACCTGTTCAACCTGCTCAGGCCTCAACAGCGGTGTAACTCGCCCCCTGCTTAACTGTCCCATAAAGGCAGGGATTCTGGATGAGTGGGATCCTGGCTGACCCTCACCAGCACGCATTGTATCCCCACTGGCTTCAACAAGGCCACCAACAGCATTTCCGCGCCCCCGTCCTCGTCCACGTCCGATTCCGCTAGCCCCCCTCCGCATTTTATTTTTTTTTGGTTGCAAATACAATATTTGGGTATATAATTAGGTATGTGAAATAATTTAGCAAGAGAACGCACAGTATAGTGGCCAATTAAAAGGCCTAGATATTGTATATTTCAAGGTACACAGCCGTGTACTAACTGAACAGACGGTGGGTATTTACACCAGGTATGTGAAATAATTTAGCAAGAGAACGCACAGTACAGTGGCCAATTAAAAGGCCTAGATATTGTATATTTCAAGGTACACTGCCGTGTACTAACTGAACAGACGGTGGGTATTTACACCAGGTATGTGAAATAATTTAGCAAGAGAACGCACAGTACAGTGGCCAATTAAATGGCCTAGATATTGTATATTTCAAGGTACACTGCCGTGTACTAACTGAACAGACGGTGGGTATTTACACCAGGTATGTGAAATAATTTAGCAAGAGAACGCACAGTACAGTGGCCAATTAAATGGCCTAGATATTGTATATTTCAAGGTACACAGCCGTGTACTAACTGAACAGACGGTGGGTATTTACACCAGGTATGTGAAATAATTTAGCAAGAGAACGCACAGTACAGTGGCCAATTAAATGGCCTAGATATTGTATATTTCAAGGTACACTGCCGTGTACTAACTGAACAGACGGTGGGTATTTACACCAGGTATGTGAAATAATTTAGCAAGAGAACGCACAGTACAGTGGCCAATTAAAAGGCCTAGATATTGTATATTTCAAGGTACACTGCCGTGTACTAACTGAACAGACGGTGGGTATTTACACCAGGTATGTGAAATAATTTAGCAAGAGAACGCACAGTACAGTGGCCAATTAAATGGCCTAGATATTGTATATTTCAAGGTACACTGCCGTGTACTAACTGAACAGACGGTGGGTATTTACACCAGGTATGTGAAATAATTTAGCAAGAGAACGCACAGTACAGTGGCCAATTAAATGGCCTAGATATTGTATATTTCAAGGTACACTGCCGTGTACTAACTGAACAGACGGTGGGTATTTACACCAGGTATGTGAAATAATTTAGCAAGAGAACGCACAGTACAGTGGCCAATTAAATGGCCTAGATATTGTATATTTCAAGGTACACTGCCGTGTACTAACTGAACAGACGGTGGGTATTTACACCAGGTATGTGAAATAATTTAGCAAGAGAACGCACAGTACAGTGGCCAATTAAATGGCCTAGATATTGTATATTTCAAGGTACACAGCCGTGTACTAACTGAACAGACGGTGGGTATTTACACCAGGTATGTGAAATAATTTAGCAAGAGAACGCACAGTACAGTGGCCAATTAAAAGGCCTAGATATTGTATATTTCAAGGTACACTGCCGTGTACTAACTGAACAGACGGTGGGTATTTACACCAGGTATGTGAAATAATTTAGCAAGAGAACGCACAGTACAGTGGCCAATTAAATGGCCTAGATATTGTATATTTCAAGGTACACAGCCGTGTACTAACTGAACAGACGGTGGGTATTTACACCAGGTATGTGAAATAATTTAGCAAGAGAACGCACAGTACAGTGGCCAATTAAAAGGCCTAGATATTGTATATTTCAAGGTACACTGCCGTGTACTAACTGTACAGACGGTGGGTATTTACACCAGGTATGTGAAATAATTTAGCAAGAGAACGCACAGTACAGTGGCCAATTAAAAGGCCTAGATATTGTATATTTCAAGGTACACTGCCGTGTACTAACTGAACAGACGGTGGGTATTTACACCAGGTATGTGAAATAATTTAGCAAGAGAACGCACAGTACAGTGGCCAATTAAATGGCCTAGATATTGTATATTTCAAGGTACACTGCCGTGTACTAACTGAACAGACGGTGGGTATTTACACCAGGTATGTGAAATAATTTAGCAAGAGAACGCACAGTACAGTGGCCAATTAAATGGCCTAGATATTGTATATTTCAAGGTACACAGCCGTGTACTAACTGAACAGACGGTGGGTATTTACACCAGGTATGTGAAATAATTTAGCAAGAGAACGCACAGTACAGTGGCCAATTAAATGGCCTAGATATTGTATATTTCAAGGTACACTGCCGTGTACTAACTGTACAGACGGTGGGTATTTACACCAGGTATGTGAAATAATTTAGCAAGAGAACGCACAGTACAGTGGCCAATTAAATGGCCTAGATATTGTATATTTCAAGGTACACAGCCGTGTACTAACTGAACAGACGGTGGGTATTTACACCAGGTATGTGAAATAATTTAGCAAGAGAACGCACAGTACAGTGGCCAATTAAAAGGCCTAGATATTGTATATTTCAAGGTACACTGCCGTGTACTAACTGTACAGACGGTGGGTATTTACACCAGGTATGTGAAATAATTTAGCAAGAGAACGCACAGTACAGTGGCCAATTAAATGGCCTAGATATTGTATATTTCAAGGTACACAGCCGTGTACTAACTGAACAGACGGTGGGTATTTACACCAGGTATGTGAAATAATTTAGCAAGAGAACGCACAGTACAGTGGCCAATTAAAAGGCCTAGATATTGTATATTTCAAGGTACACTGCCGTGTACTAACTGTACAGACGGTGGGTATTTACACCAGGTATGTGAAATAATTTAGCAAGAGAACACACAGTACAGTGGCCAATTAAATGGCCTAGATATTGTATATTTCAAGGTACACAGCCGTGTACTAACTGAACAGACGGTGGGTATTTACACCAGGTATGTGAAATAATTTAGCAAGAGAACGCACAGTATAGTGGCCAATTAAAAGGCCTAGATATTGTATATTTCAAGGTACACTGCCGTGTACTAACTGAACAGACGGTGGGTATTTACACCAGGTATGTGAAATAATTTAGCAAGAGAACGCACAGTACAGTGGCCAATTAAATGGCCTAGATATTGTATATTTCAAGGTACACAGCCGTGTACTAACTGAACAGACGGTGGGTATTTACACCAGGTATGTGAAATAATTTAGCAAGAGAACGCACAGTACAGTGGCCAATTAAAAGGCCTAGATATTGTATATTTCAAGGTACACAGCCGTGTACTAACTGAACAGACGGTGGGTATTTACACCAGGTATGTGAAATAATTTAGCAAGAGAACGCACAGTATAGTGGCCAATTAAAAGGCCTAGATATTGTATATTTCAAGGTACACAGCCGTGTACTAACTGTACAGACGGTGGGTATTTACACCTGGTATACAAAAAGGGTATTGCAGGCACACAGAACCCAGAACACTAGAGCCAAATAAACTGTATTTAAAAAAATAAAATAAAATTCACAGCCGTATACTGCCAGATCAGATGGTGCATATACACACTAGTTATATAACAGGGTTTTTCAGCCAAAAAGAACGCTGAACAGTAGTGCCAAATATAGTTTGGTATGTAGCAGAGCACCTAATACACCACTAATGCCTCTCTCTGTCCCTACTCCAGCAGCTATCCCTGAATACGGCAGCCGTTCTCTGTAAAGTGTATCTTGTAGTAAAGCTATCACTGTAGTGCACTATAGTAGCCCTGATAAGGGCTTTTAATCACGCTCCTGCCTGTCCAACTGCTAAAACCTGTCTGTCCCTTCTCCAGCCTCTGTCCCTGACTAAGTTCACGCAGCATATGCGTACGAGCAGGAAGAGCTGAGTTTTTAATATTCGAGGTCACATGGTTTTTCCAGCCAATCCATGTAGACGCTGTTTTCGCGCTGCCAGCGTGCTCAGCGTGCCTGTCATACCCCCCCTGCATGTTGATTGGTGGAAAAAGAGCGCCAGGGAAGGTGGGAGGGGAAACGAATTCTAAGTGCGCCATCGCCGTTATACTCAATTGAAATCGAGTATGCCGAATAGCGTAGTATTCGATCGAATACCGGCTCGATCGAACACTACTCGCTCATCTCTAGTTGTAGATCATATGATATTTTTATAGAGCAGGTCATTATGGATGCAGCAATACCTAATATGTTTACTTTTTTATTTATTTCAGTTTTACACAATAAAAGCATTTTTGAAAAAAATCATGTTTTAGCATCTCCATTTTGCCATTTTTTCATATTTTTTTATTTTTTGGGTGATTGTCTTAAGTAGGAGCTCATTTTTTGGGGTATGCATGGTTTTTGTTTGCTTGGTATTACGATTTGTGTAATGTAAGGTGACAAAAAATGGCATTTTTAACATAGCTTTTATTTTATTTTTTACGGAATTCACCTTAGGGGGTAGTTAATGTGATATTTCTATAGAGCAGGTCATTACGGACATGGCAATAATTAAATTTATTTTAGTTTTAGACCATAAAAGCATTTTTGAAAAAATAATCATGTTCAATGCTCCATTTTATTTTTTTTAAATACACGATTTTATGATGAAGGGGCTTTTTTTCTTTACTTGAAACTTTAATTTTTTATTATTAAAATACACTTTTTTTTACTTTTTATATTTGTTCCACTTTGGAATTTTTCAGGGTTTGATCCCTGTTTCAATACAGCACAATACTTTCTGTATTGTACTGTATTGAACTGTCAGCATGCAGGTTGGATCTCCTGGGCTTCCATAGCGGACAGGCTCAGATGCCTGTGTAAGACATCAGGCCTGCCATAGAAGCCATCACAGTGCAGGGAGCCAATGGAGTGAGAGGGAGCCCCCTCCCTCTGTAAACTCCGCATATGCCACGGTCAGCACTGACCATCACATGTGAAGAGTTAATCAGCTGGCATCGGCGGATACAGCGATGACAGCTCCTGCCCCCGCTCAATCACATCACGTACATGCACGTGAGGATGCGGAAAGAGAACACATTCCCTCATGTACATCTACGGGATAAAGCGCAAAAGGGGTTAATGTTAAGTGACACCATCATTAACCCCATGTAGTCCATTATATGAGGTACATGATGGGTTCACTGTTATATTAATGTGAGGCACATGGAGTTACTAAAGTAATAAGACCATGTGTCTCAGATTAATACAGGCATATAGCATGAAGCACATATCTGTAAAACAGCAGGAAACTTCTCCTTCAGCAAGATCCTCCTGTATGTTGACGGTTAAAGGACCTGTTATCAGGGTTGCCAACCGTCCAGAAATTTCTGGACAGTCCGTAAAAATAGGTAACTTTTTTGCTCTGTCCGTGAAAAAAAATAGAGGTGTCCGTGATTTTTTTGAGGCTGGTGGTACCTGACTAGATTATTTTGGTGGTAAATATCATCATTTTACAGCTCACAGTAAATGGTGGTAATGAGTTCTGATCAGTATACTGAGCTATAGAGCTGTATTACTTATAATATTTATCCTTTTATTATGGTTTTGCAATTTGTCCGTAAAAAATGTTGGTCGTCCATGATTTTGGGATAAGTTGTCCAGAAAAAAGAAAAATTCAGGTTGGCAACCCTGCCTGTTATGATGTGATCACCATGTGACCAGTAAAAGGTGGATGTTACTGGTCACACTGCAATGACATCACCTCCTCCTTCCCTCCCTGACACTCTCCCATCCGATGTTACTTTGCAGACTAAGTACATCCCTTCATGGCAAACATATTGCCTAATGGCAGTGGCCTCTTTCAGGATGAGAATGCAACATGCCTCCCTGCAAAAACTGTTCAGGAATTCAGCAATTGAGTATGACCTTTGGTTCAGTTCAAGACATTGAATTTGCCACCAAATTCACCAGCTCTCAATCTGAGCATTTGATATGTGAGATGTGCTGGAAAAACAAATCAAAATCATGCAAACCCCCACCTCACAGAATACTGTACATGAGAGGGACCTACAGAATATTAGGCAGGTGATTTTAATGTTATGGCTTATAAGTACACAGTGGAACCATATTATTATGACCACCAGTTAGTATCCAGAATAACCACCGTGTGCAGCACGGACAGCAGCTACATGGGCTGGGAGTGACTCAGTGAGGTCTTGGTAGGTTGTCACTGGTATGCTGACTGCAGAGCATCCCATAGCTGCTGGAGGGTGCATGGGGGTGGGGGATCCATAGAGTGAACACGACGATCAAGGTGGTCCCACAGATGCTCAATTGAGTTTAAGTCTGGGGAATGAGGGGACTAGGGTAATACTTTGTCATGCTTTTCCAACCAATGTCAGATATTTTAGCCATGTGACACGTCGCATTGTCTTGCTGAAAGATCCTATCCAGCCCAGGGAAAACAATCTGTATGGATGTATATGATATGCAAAGATGGATTCATACTAGAGATGAGCGAACGTGCTCTTAACAAGCACTGTAGCGCTTGGCTCCCCTGCGCTCGCATGGGCGCAGGCATCCGGATCCGTCCTCCTCACCCGACGGATCCAGATGCCTGCGTCCATGCGAGCGCAGGGGAGCCGAGCGCTACAGTGCTCGTTACGAGTACGTTCGCTCATCTCTAATTCATACCCAAATCAGTTGAGAATGCCTTCCACGCGGATGAGTGGGCCCAGAAAATGCCAGAAAAATATTCCTCAGACCATAAAGCTGACACCACCAGCTTGTTCTTCCAGCAATGGTTGCAGGGTGTTTGTTCTCTAAAGTTTCTTGCCTGACACGCCAACGTCCATCTCTTCAAGGAAGAATAAAACGTGACTCATCAGGGAAGGCAACCCTTTGCCAATCAGCGGAAGTCAAATTCCAATACTGCCATGAAAATTGAGGCCTTTTCTGCAGATGCAAGTTGTTTGCAGAAGTACAGTAACCATCTGTCTGCAGAGACCAATACCCAATAGGGTTTGCTGAACTGTCGTTTTAGACACGTCTGGTAGCCCCCTGGTTCATTTTGTTGGGATCTGCTCCACTGCAGCATGTCGGTCCGCCCTTGTGTACCTTCATAGCTGACATCTATCTCTCACATCAATGGTAAGTTGGGATCCACAGTTTCCACATTGCTTATTTTCAGTGGTGCCATTTGTCCACTCATGATACACTTTCACCACTGCAAAATGCTCACAAACTGCACAGTGTCAGAAACACTGCCAAACTTGGCCCAAAAGCCAATAGTCGTCCCTTTTTTCAACTCTAATACATTGTCCCTTTTATCCATGACACCAACAATGGAAATGTGTGGAAACAGCATATCCACACCTTATATACCAACCAAGCCAGCTCAACACTCGTGACTTCCTTCATGAGCTACACACTGTCATCTTACATCACAGTTGGATGTGTGAAGGATATCATAACAAAATGCAATGCAATATGTTATAGAGCAGGAGAAGCAGAGCAGAGTGATATATGTTTTGTGAGAAAAGATTCAGTAAAACCTGTAATGTATACCTTTATATCTCTGTTTGTTCCACTTCCTGTGAAGAGCTATCAGTACAGGAAGGAGGGGTTACCAGTGACTGACGGCAATGTTTGTATAAGTTTTCATACAGAGATAGCTGTCAGTCACTGATAACCCCTCCCTCCTGTACCGATAGCTCTTTATAGGAAGTGGAAAAAAACAAAGATAATCTGCTTAGCTCCACCTGCTCTGCAACATGGTGCTGTCAGATTGTGTTTGCATTTTGTGGTGACAGGTCCTCTTTAAATCAATCATGCTGTTTGAAACATAACTGGGTGCATAAAAAAACTTTATTGGTGTGTTCGAAAGACTTTCTAGCAAACATATTGAAGACAGAGAAAAATGAACCACACCTCGTCTATCCATATCTTCTCCACCTGGCCCACAATAAATGGCATGGCCCAGATGTCTTTGGTTCCTCAATTTTTCACATCCTTAAAAACTACCTGAAAACTGTTTGCTTTAAATATAATAATGCCACACACTTTACCCCCTTAAAGTTACATACATTTTGCCCCTGATAATAACAGTGCCACCGGTTTTCAAAGAAAATAACTAGAAGGCCTACATTCCCTCAAAAAGGTGAGTTAATCTTAAACGGAACTTTTATTGTGTCCTCATAAAACCTTAGGATTATAGTCATACCACGTTCTTGCAATACTAATAAACATAGCTGGATTCACTACCTTGTGAACAATCACACAACCAGTGCTCAGAGGCAGAAAATTGGAGCAGTCTTACCACCTCAGTAGACATCAGCGGTATATGGGAGTCCAATCATAGACAAGAGGATATGAGAGGTCACCAGGTGGTTCACAATTGCAGATCACAGCAGGATTTGGTGTCTTTCCCTTATCTTGCATGGCTTGGCTTAGGGCTTGTTCACACATCAGTTATTTGATCAGTTATTTCCATCAGTTATTGTCAGCCAAAATCAGGAGTGAAGCCTACACAGAGATCGGGTGTAATGAAAAGATTTGCACCTGTTTTGTGTTTTTGACCCACACCTGGTTTTGGCTCACAATAACTGATGGAAATAACTGATCAAATAACTGACGTGTGAACAAGCCCTTAGTCTAAACTATTAAGTCCAGCTAAGCGAAGCACCCGCCCCGAATGGGGTGACTCTCTGGATACCCCTAAACTGTCTAGGAGCCCTATATCCAGCCCTCACCTGCTGTTCCTAGGCTGTCAGGTTCCTAGATGATAAATATAATTATGTCCCGACGCATTTCCAAAGGGTTGCATCGCCCAATTTCATCAGGCAACTTTAAACAAGGTGAGGTTGTTGGAATGTGCTTATGAAACGTAGAAGTAGCATATGGCAGACCCACTGTACTATCCTCTGAAAATAAGAGCCCCACATAATGCACTCTGAATGATAAGTGGCCTATATAGTCCCACAAGAAAGATAAGTGCACTACATAGTACATCTGAAAGGTCAGTGATTCACATAGCACCCCCTGAAAGATAACTGCTACACACATTATACCTCAGAAAGAAGAAAATGTCCTACAAAAAGTCCATAAAAGGCAACTCTGCATAGTACCCCAGGTCACAGACAAGCAGAGAATGTCAAGAAAGAGAAGCTTAGCTGGGCTGCCCTACCCTGCACCCATCAGCAATTGGCTTAATGCAAACTCAGTTGCATCTGCAGCGACCCATAGAGGAGGTGAAGATGATGATATTCATGGTAGATATGCTGGTGGTAATAGTACTCACAGTTCAAAGTGGCAATCTCCACTTTGGGCACACCCTGATATTGGGGCTCCTGCCTGGTAGTAGTTGGAGTGCCCTTGACGGAGGAGGTTAGGATGGGTGCAAGACAGGAGAGCAGATGCAGAGGGCCAGCTAATGTATGGTGAAGTCAATAACCAGACCACAGGTTATAATAAATAAAGTCTTTCTATACAGTAGTGACGATGTGGGTAGTAGTACATGCAGAAGCAAAACAGCACAGTTCGAAGGTATGTCACAATACAATGCTCTCCCAATAGCAGCGTATGGACAACATAAATGATGATAGTTATATTACTCTCTCCCTCTCTCTCTAAAGGCACTTTTCAGTCAGACATGCAATAACTTTCCTTTCAACTCTTTCTGCAGTTCCCAGGCTGAAGGGTGCAAAGATACTCGTGCACAATCTATAATGTGGTAGGGTACTTTTACAATATTCCCTTGAACAGCAGCAAAGCCTTTCTGCCATAGACATGCATACTACCATGCTGTTTCAATCCAATGCACAGTCTGGATAAGGTTCTGGATCTTCTTATCTCCTTCTCTCAGGGGTACTTTGGTAGTAGAGTTGCTTCTTTGGCAGCTGAAGTCCCAGAGATGGAGGTTCTATGAACCTGGCTCTAGAAAGCAGGAGCTTTCACACACATGTCTTCTCTCTTGTTCTGCTCAGACTAGACTCACTTACTAACCAAGGAGCGGACCCAGTCGATCTCCTGACAACCTAAACAGCCTGCCAATTTGTTAACCGTTAAATTGTCCATTCAGTGCTATTAAGTAATAATAACATTGCATTAATTATTACTGTAGTAATTAAACCTTTGCAGTAGCCCATGTCCTATGGTCCTACAATTAAGATGACATGAATTGGGTAGGCATTCTGCAGTCCTCAGTTCTAAGAACAATCAATTTTAAAGTCCTTTATAATCCCTTGTATTGTATATTATGCTACTATTACCACACATAGCCTATAAAGATTTATAGGTTAGTTGTCACTTACCCCAAAAAATATGATAAACTCTCCACTGTTGGCAGAAGAAATAAGGGTTTTCTGCCACAGACTTACCTCTGAAGATTGTGCTCCAAGCCCTTTTGCGGAATTTGCCGCAAATTTGACTCTCTGCCCTGCAAAACATTAAAACCGCAGTGGAAATCCACTAAAACAGCTGACCTGCTCTACGAGTCAGTTTATGCTGCTAATTTTTTAGCATGTGGATGTTTAAATCTCATCCACTTTGTTGCTACTGTAAAATACTGCAGATTTGTTGCATGCAAATACTCTACTCTGTGCACGTACCCTTATAATCTCAGAGCCTGGGCCCTCCAGAGGATCCCTAGGGTCAGCCCCACCTTACCTATTTTTGTAACCTCCCTCTTAATCTGTACCTGATATCAGTTTGAAGCAACTGTTTCATTGTGTTAACAGATGGTTATTTTACAGTAGGATAAGGATAAGGTCCAGGTCACTTCAGCATTGCAAGAGTTAAGTCCCTGAGGTCATCTTCACTGAATACCTGTAATCTACCTGTCAATGATCCATCTATGAGAGGGCAGGAAGGGTCACAGGATTTTTTGACATAGAGATCCTTTAAGTCTGCAGTATTCAGCACAATCTGTGCAATCTTTGGCATCAGTTGAGCCAGGAAAAGCTGCCTTGAAGGCATTGGTGACACGAGAGGTTCCTTGGCTGCTTCTGACGTATCTCCTTCCTCTTGTATTCTGTATAAAGAATCTCAGCTTGTAGCAAACATCCCAGCACCAGACAGCAGAGGACAGGCAGGATCTCCTCCTCACTGACCATGTTCTGCTTCTTTATCATTGCCTGTATTTAGTGTGAGCAGTCAACCTCAATCCCAGGGGGGTGGCAGCTGGAAAGAGAAAACTTTGTCCAGAGCTAGAGGGAAAAAGTTATTGAAGCTGCAGCCTGTGTGATCTTCTATTGTACTCAGCCCCATACAGCACCTGCAGGCAGAAGTACAAGCAAGTCTGGATCATGAGCTCTGTGAACAGCTCCAGTGCTTAGGACCTGCTACTGGAAGTGACCACTGTGTCTCCTGGACCCAAGAACTGCTCACCAGGGATTATTGCATACTGACATATTTTATGCACCTTTTTATTGTTGACATCACTTGTCAACATGCTTATCAAGCACTTTCTGGCTCTGGCTGTTATCTTGTTCCAAGGATTTCAGTGCAACTCAGGTAAGAAGAGGCAGTGATGATGAGCTCCAGTGCATGTGGCTCTGTAATGTGTGGATTGGCTATGGACGTTTTACTGCAAGTGTCAGATGTGTGATTGGCTGCACTCTCTGGAAATGGATCACAGCTTCTCCAGTACCAGCAGCAGGGATTACATAGCATGGTGATTGTGGAATTGTGGGTTTTAGTATTCTGGTAATCTCTGGTTTGCTTGTTTGTAATATTTGCTACTTAGTTTATATTTCCAAAATATTGAGAGATTCTGCTCAAAATATTTATGTTTTACCAAATGAACAATGTATCTTTATCAGAAGGTATTTCTCAGATAAATGACCTGCCTGAGAATTAACATGAAAATTACAGCAGTAATCACTGGAGTCTATAGAAGGCTACAAGTGCTGTAAAAAACACTGTAGACATTGGTTGTGAATTTCCCATTTCCACCAAGTGACTTTGAATCCAGTGTGATAACCAATAATGTACTAGCTTAATCATAATGAGAAAAGGGTCATCATCTCCCATTAGGTCATAGGCTGACAATAATGATTAAATGATGAAGTCTTTCAGATAGCTATGATAACAGAAGTATTAGAATTCCATAGTTGCAGCTAGGCATTGATTCACCTAGGGTATCCAGCAGTATTCTGGCCAAGAAAGAGTGCTGGTTGACCCTTCCACCACACTGACTGTAACCCTCTAGATCACTTATGGAAGGAAAATGTATATATTGTGTTTCGTAGGTTGAAGAGAAAAATGTTTTGGGTCCTATCATAAGGTCTGGTGTAATAATAAGGCCAAATGATGAATGATGAGTCACCTTATAAAAATGAAATGCTATCAATATGCAGCTAGGAATGACCAGGCCAGATTAGGTTGCATGTAGTGACCTGCCTGCAGTCTTTTAGTAAAATTACACGCTATTGTACTACAAGCATGGCTAAACTTAGTACAACTGTGGCTACAACTGGGATTCTGTGCTTCTCTCATAACACAAGTGCTGTCTGGACACATTCCCATTTGCAATAGCCAAAAAGCTGTCCAGTGTTACGTCATTCTATGTGTTTTCTTTATGAAGAATGCTATTTCAGATACGTAGTAATATAATTGCTTGGCTGCACTGTAGAATTTTTTCCCTCACTTTCAGGTATGTTTTCAATTAGAGCTACAATGTCTCACATAACACACGGCAATTTGTAAAATCTACCAGCAGATGGCGCTTCCCTCCCCACTATTTTTCCTAAGTTTTTAAGTGTAGTGTCAAGTTTAATGCTATCTTTTGGAAGAACAAGTGAAATAGTTGAAAACGTCAAAGTTTTTATTGTACATTTTACGTTTCACGAGTATATATGGAATGACTATATGGAATGACTATATTGGAGAAATGTTTAATTTCAGTGAAGATTTTTTAACATGTGTCCCAATAATCTGCCATCATATGAACATAATATTTTTAAGGTGTTTTTTTTTTTTTTTTTTTTGTTATCCTAAGTAATCTCAATGTGGGCAAAAATAGCCAAAAGTTTCTAACTATTTAGAGGGTCTTTGGTGGGCCTGGTGAATAATATTCTTCCCTGTTTATTAAACTGGAACACAAATATATAGGCAGTGCAGATGAGAGCAATGTTGTGTCAGGTGCAATGAAGAGGCGGCAGTGCTCCACAGACTGTTGTGACACTCTTACTTCTGAGTGGTAAGATCTTGGAGGTTCAAAAGTATAAGGCCAGGTTCACATCACTGTTTAAAGAGGACCTTTCACTGTTTTAACTTACAGTAGCTAAATACCTTTATTGTTTGGGCACTCCCCGCTGATGTCGACACCCGTTCAGGTTTTTCAAAATATCGCTCCTGCGCTCCGCTGTGGCCCCCTGTATATTTCCCACTCAGTATGCTAATACTGAACATCGGAACAGGGAGGAGGAGACGCCAGGCTTTCTCAATGGGCATCTCCTTCTCCCTGGCTGTGCCACGATCCAATCACATCGGAGAGCGTCACAGCCAGGGAGAAAAAAACTCCGCCAGAAGAACATTAAAAAAAGAAAAAAAAAACAAATCTTTTATTTTGAGCATGTGTTATGTTCATTTTGCAGCTATTTTTGTCAGTTCCATCTGAGAGCCATTATTTTAGATTGGAGAAAAAATGATTTGAGGAGTCAAAAATAACGCATCTCTGACAGACCTGACAAAAACAGATGCAAAATGAGCATAACGGATGCTCAAAATAAAGGATCCTTTTTTTCTGTTCTCCTGACAGATCAGAAGAATGGAAAACGAAATGGTGATGTGAAGCCGGCCTAAACTAGCAATGTAAAACTCTTGTAATTTATATTTGAACATGGCTCAAGTAGGTCCATTAGAGACACATATAGTCAATGCCAGTTTACAACTACTTCTCTATTCCAGTAATGGCATTTTAATTGGCATTTATTGCTCAAAAAACCTTAATGACACCATCCTCAACTGACCTTAGTGACTCCCAGTGTAAATCACCCTCTTAGGCTACTTTCACACTAGCGTTTTTAAATTCCGGTATTGAGTTCCGTCATAGGGGCTCAATACCGGAAAAAAAACCTTCAGTTTTGTCCCCATTCATTGTGAATGGGGACAAAACTGAACTGAAGACAACGGAATGCTCCTGAAAGCATTCCGTTCCGTCTTCAGACCGGAGAACAAATCGCAGCATGCTGCTGTTTTCTCTTCGGTCCAGGCATCCGCACCAAGACGGATCTGGAATGACCCCCAATGCAAGTTAATGGGGACGGATCCGTCTGGTGTGACCACAATGGTAAACGGATCCGCCCTCCATTGACTTTCAATGGAGTTCAGGACGGATCCGTCAGATACACATACAGACATACATACAGACATACATACAGACATACATACAGACATACACACAAACACATACATACTTACATACTCCAGGCAGGCAGGCCGCCTGTCTTCACGCCCAGGAGGCGCGCAGCTATGACTATTCCCTACAGCGCCCAGCAGAGGGCGCTGTGGGGAATCGTCATAGCTGCGCGCCTCCTGGGCGTGAAGACGTGCGGCCTGCCTGCCTGCCTGGAGTATGTAAGTATGTATGTGTTTGTGTGTATGTGTGTGTGTATGTATATGGTACTGTGTGACATGTGTGGGGCCAGAACGCGGTTCCGGCCCCACACATGTCCCTGCGGCAGTCTGGATCCGGCGGCACCCTTCACCTACTGGATCAGGACTGCCGCTAGTGTGAAAGTAGCCTAACTTCTGATTAAACAGTACAACATGTTTACAACAACCGCATATCACTTTTATCTTTACAGGTCTGAACTCCTGGAAACATTGTGGTTTTCCTCCTATGTTTATCTTGATATATATATATATGTATATATATATATATATATATATATATATATATATATATATATATATATATAATCATTTTAATATTTGTGTTGGGTCCAGCAGAGTAAATGATTCTTTTTACAACAAGTACATGTCCACTTCATCTTCAGCTGGTCTAGTAGGTTATTTATGAACCAACCCTTAGAAATAGCCAAGTGATTGACTCCAAAGGCAGGTTCAAAATGGGTTGCCTTCTTCTGGATGTTTGGAGCCTTGTATTTGGGGCATATATTGTATCAAAGCCTGGGCCTACTGGAGGATCTTCATTTACTATGATGGGCCAGTCCACAGAATTGATCTGATCACATCATTTTAACAGAGTGAAAATGCCATAAAATCAGATTTTACATTAAAACAGTTGCAAGGAAGATAACAAAACTGTAGTGCACCTCAGGTATAAGGGTGAATTGTTGGCTGTATCCAGAGAGAGAGGCTGTATGACAAATGTGTAATAGACATCTAATTTTCCATTTTATGACCATGACAAAGCAACATTAGGGATACCCAGGACTTAGTCTACTTTCACACTAGCGTTGTTTTATTCCGGTATAGAGTTCCGTCATAGGGGCTCAATACCGGAATAAAACGCTTCAGTTTTGTCCCCATTCATTGTCAATGGGAACAAAACTGAATTGAAGAGAATGTGTATGCGCTGTGAAGAGAATGTGTATGTGTATGTGTATGCGCTGCTCCGGCCTCACACGAGTACCTGCGGCAGCATGGATCCGGCGGCACCCTTCACCCACCGGATCCGTGCTGCCGCTGGTGTGAAAGAGGCCTTAACTGCAGCTTGTTAGCACACACCAGCTCTTTTATGACAAAGGATTTAAAGCGGAAAAGCTGGGAACTTTAATTTTCTAGCAGCATGCATGCGTTTTTATTATATTAATCCTATACACTAGGGAGTTAGTAAATGTACCTTACAAAGGTTCCCCTTTAAAATCCCATGGTGATTAACTTGAAAAGAAACCATTTTATAATGCAGAAGTCTCTATAGATATCCATCTCAAATTGCTCCCTATATTGCTTATGTAAGACTAAACACTTCTCAGCCCTCAGATTTCCTGCCAGATTTCACCACCCTGGTAGTCATCTCAGAAGGGTGTGAAAAACACTTGTCTGAAGTAATATGAAGACTCGATGACATTTATTCTCATTAAGGTGAATGTTAGGAGAGCAGACCACAGAAGACAGAGAGAATTGCTAATGTCTAGAGTTCTGGTATTGAAAGGTTTGATCTATCACCTTGAATTTCCATGTAGAGGTACAAGAATGAAGGCATAAGGTCAAGCCTGAAAGTATGCACTTATAAATCAATTTGGAATAGACCAGACCATAGTGACTAGGTGGGCTACACGCTTATCTTCTGTCAAGTCTTATTTGCTTATTTATTGGCCAAAGACATAAGTGGGTAATGTGTTAAAGAGCCTGGATAGCCTGTAAACCCTCCAAAGAGCAGGTCAAGTGTGCTTTATGGCTGCTGTCTGGAAATAGCAGATTATGTCTCTGGTTAACAGCTCATTGGGTAGAAGAGACTAGCTTCAGCTATCACAACAGAAGTTTATTCCTATTAGCATAGTTGAATTTATTATTTAGGTCTTTGGGATTGCATTGCCATGTAAAGACAGTAATTTGTAATAACTAAAGACAACAATTTGTGACAATATGAGATATGCAATATAACAAACTTTAGATAGATAGATAGATAGATAGATAGATAGATAGATAGATAGATAGATATATTACACAATACTATCCAAAAATGTTAGACTGGTGTTGGAAAAATTCTGCAAAGTAAGAATGATTTCAAAAATAGAAGTGTTAATAGTTTATTTTTATCAACTAACATAATGCAAAGCGAACAAAAGAGAAATCTAAATCAAATCAATATTTAGATACACTTATACACAGTTTTTGAAGGAACTCAGCAGGGAGGTTGTTCCAAATATCTTGGAGAACTACCCACAGATCTTCTGTGGATGTAGACTTGCTCAAATCCTTCTGTCTCTTCATTTAATCCCAGTCAGACTGGATGATGTTGTGATCAGGGCTCTTTGGAGACTATATCATCACTTCTGGGACCTTATTCTTCTTTACCCTGAAGATAGTTCTTAAAGGGGTTATCCAAGCCAAAAAAAATACCCCCCATATGCCCGGGCCCCTCACACTGAATCTTCTTACCTGGCTCCCCGCTCCCTGTGCCGCTCCTAGTCCCGCAGATGCTTCTCCCCGTGCTTCTACCCTCTCTAGCATCGCGGGTGACATTGGCTCCTCTCCCCTGACACCAGATGTTTTCATCCAAGCATGGGGAGAAGCAGCAGCAGCAGTGCGGGGATCAGGAGTGGTACAGGGAGCGGGGAGCCAGGTAAGTAGATTTAGTGTGATGGGCCCGGACATTGGGGGGGGCATTTTTTAGTCTCGGATAACCCCTTTAATGACATTGCCTATATGTTTGGAGTCATTGTCCTGGTGCAGCATTAATATAAATTTAAACTTTGCAGTTTAATGTCTGGTTAATTAAGATCAGGAGAGCGATATGGAGAATATTGTTGATATGAACACATTATACAGTGCTCTGTTGTGCATTTTTCCTAGTGATTTATCAAGAGGTTTTGCCCCCCCCCCCACTACCTCTATTTTTATTATTTCTCTGATAGTTTATGCAAGTTCATGATCTACCAAAAAGTTCAGTCTTTGGACGGATGCACTTAGAACTAGGAAATCTGAGATGTGTACTTAAAGGACAACTCCATTGGTCAACAGAGATTCCCCTTTGTTATCGCTGAATCATTTTCAGCTGTATTTTAGTAGATATGTTCAGTGAGTCATCATGGGCACCCCAGTAATAGGACCTCCAGCTATCAGACATTTAAGACATATCTATTCAATATACCATTCCATTTCATGATGGAGGAACCCCTGTAATGAGAAATGTGTGTTGTCAATAGTTTTAGCTCCTGGATAAACTGTGTCTTTCCATCTCCAAACTTTACTACTAATACATTATCACAAATGATGAAAATGTAGTTTACTATCTTTTGCAGAAGTGCATTTTATTTCCCCGTAACAGAGGTCATATCTGGAAAGCATTGAGAGAACAAAGTAGCTACACATCTGGAGTATAAAAAATTAGAAATGTGAAGACTAATACCTTGCTGTAACCTCAATGACCAAGGAACATATTATATACAATCAATCATCTTATGTAAACGTCTACATATGTGTTTTTAATCGATACAGGAAAAAAAAAGACAAAACACTTAACGTGAAACCTCTAACCAATAGACAATCCCTAGTATACTTCTATAACCCAGTATTCTACTCATTTCCCTGAAACCTCGCACATGCAATTGCCTATAATATGACAGCCTTTTACAACAATATACATGTGATATATATGTATATATATATATATATATATATATATATATATATACAGTACACTATATGGACATAAGTATTTGGACACTCCTCTTTTCACTGGATTCATGTGTTTCATTTTGTCCCATTGACACAAGTATATAAGGGTTGATTCACATGCCAAGATATGCCATCAATGTTAGATAAGTGTGAGTCCCACTCTGCTACCCATTCCTACCTAAAGAACGTGTCCCTCAAAATGAAGGAGAGCATACCATTCATGTACGGCTTGCTCTCCATTCATCACTATGGGAGTTCCAAAAATAGTCAAATGCTGGCACAACTTTTTCCAGCAGTACCATAGCCGTGAATGGAGAGTGCACTGTGTAAGCACAGCCACCTCTCCAATCACTGTTATAATGAGAGCACTCGGCCATAGTGATGAACAGAGGGTAGCCGCACATCAGGGATGGACTGGGAACTTATAATGGCCCTGGAAAAAAAAACCTTAAAGTGGCCCCATGTTGTAGGAGGGTGCAAATTGACAGAAGGCAGGGCAACATGCTAGCGCAAAGTACCACATCAGCAGAACCAAATACCACAGTGCAGCACAGTATATTTCCTTGAAAGTTGTCCTTCTGTTGTGGCCATCAATTTCTGCTATTTTCTGTCCTCCTCCAGTTGTCTATGATTAAGATATGGAGCAGGGAGCTTAGGAGATGAGATGTGGCCACAGCAGTTGAATTCAGAGGGCATGTGTGGTCACCGGTGGGGTACATGAGTTTCCAATTCTCATAGGGTTAATTACCACAGAGAGCTCATTATGTACCTGGCCTGTGGCAGAGAAGAGGGCTTGGTCGGCCCATTGGGCATTGGCCCACCGGGAAATTTCTCTGTAAGGTCTATGGTCAATTCGCACATGCACAGCAGTTCTCACTTCATGGGATCCCAGATGTGGAACCCGCACCTATCTGACATTGATAGCATATCCTAGTGATATGCCACCAATGTCTTAGGTGGGAATACCTCTTTAAAAGAAAACTCAAGCAACACTGACTGTGTTATGCCTAGTGCGGGGCCTAAAGAAGCATTCTACACTAAAGATAGAAATTATCCACTGCCCCTTCCATTTATGAAAACTAGCAAGAAGAAAAACTGCCCGTAGCAACCAATTACAGCACAGCTTCCATGTTTCAAGAGCAAAATACAAAATGAAAGCTGTGCTGTGATTGGCTGCCAGGGGCAACAAGGACCATCAGCATTTCTTGGAGTCTTTCTTTAAGACGCATACAAGGAACTTTTGTATAGTACAAACAAAATTTAACAGAAGTGATATCACCTTATGACTCACTCACCTACACAAAAGAGCGCTTCTTATAAGCAAGACTACATTGGCAGCTCGGTTGATGATCAAAACATTATTTTATTTGGCTTTGTAAATGTTTAACTGAAATATTATCGTCTTAGAGAGAGATGCTTCAATTTACAGTGGCATCCTACATTTGAAACGCTGAGCTGTTATGAAGTTTGTTATCAATAAAAATGTGATACGTAATCGGCCGGCTTGAGAAATTTGGTTTTGCTGTGTTTACACTGAGTTTATGGCCTACATTCAGAATATTCATTGGGCTCCTTTACCTGATGGATGCCAAAAGAGTGTCCTTTTGGCACCCATCCAGTCGATTGAAAAAGATTGAAAAAGATAACTACATTTCCTAAGAATGGGTGTCCCAATTAAAAAAGTAAATCATATAGTAGATATTTGTTTTAACATGGGCGCATTTGGGAGCCTATATGGAAGCTGACATTGGAGCCATGAAGTTATATATAAGTGACAAAATCGCAGACAGATGCCATTTAAAGTTTGCTGAAATTGTATATTTTAATGGTTTAAAGCACTATTCTGGATATGCACAGGATAGGGGATGACTACTAGAAAGGTGGGGGTTCTACCTCTGGCAACCCCACCAATCATGAGAACAGGAGCACCCATACCCCATAAAGCCCCTGAAATGAATGAAGCAGCTGGTCTGGCATGCATGCAGTCACTCCATCTAGGGAAGTTCTAGAGATAGCCGAGTATAGCTTGCAATCAATTAATGAAGTGGCTACATGCTTGCCTGAATGGCTGCTCTATTCTTTTCAAGGTGCTCCACGGAGTATAGGGCCCCCGTTCTCGTGATTAGTGGGGTTCCCAGTGATAGGAGCCCACCATCTAATAGTTATCTCCTATCCTCTAGATAGGGGATAGCCTTTACATAACAGGTGTCTTCTAATTATTATGTCATCTGCTCATATTATTAAAGTTAGAATTTCAAAATTGAATGTTACTTGTTGCTTTCCATTGTTTACCTATTGCTTCCTATATACTTCAGCTTGGACCCTAAAATTTCCAAATCATTTTGCCAATCTGTCGCTGTATCCATATTTGTTGCCAGATTAAAAGAAATTCTAAACCATTGCATGTCCACCTTCAGTTGTGCCAAAGCTAGTTGTATTATATGGTAGCAGCATTATTAAAAGAAGGGGTAGTTATCATTTCATGTAACAACGTATCCAGTTTCTTTAGGATCTGTAATAGTAAACTATTAGTCTAGGTAGACAGTTGGATAACAAGTCCTTTATGGCACATTATTACAGCATTTGTAGCCCTAGCCCATGTTTTACCTTTACCTTACATGTTTATGAGGCCTCAGAGTAATTCAGTTTTTTGTGTGTAAGAGGTGAAATTCATAAGAGGAATCTGTCCAAGTATGTATAATAATTACTAACTAAAGAGCTTGTGCTACTAGGTTGCCTGTTACCATACATGAGAAATTAAGTTATAATGTTGCTTAACATGATCCTTCACAACGATGTAAGAAGTTACAATAGTATTGAGTGCCAGTTCCAGAAAATGATCTAATCCCTTTGTGCACTGTATTCATACACTTCAATAAGCCAATTGGCAGCAGGATGGCAGTGGTATACCTAGCTAATGCCTGCTGAACCAGGGAGGAAGCACTGGGACTCCGGAACTGTGCTCAGATCACTTCTAACAGCCTTGCATTTCCACCTAGCTCCTCACAGCCTTTCCTGTGTTTCTGGTGAGTGTGGGAAAGATGTAGCAAAGGAAGTGCTCAGGGTGTTTGCACAAGCACACCAGAATTGTTCTCTGTTTCAGGGTCACAATAGTGGGACCTCGAAGATATTGTACAGAGCCAGGAGCAGGCATGGGATTTAAGAGCACAAAGAAAACCATTTATCAAAGTCCCACAGCTGTAGCACATGGGCATCATACTACAAAACAACCTGGTTATGACAATGGTTTACACATTTTAGTGGGCTTAAATTTTCCTAAATCCTAAACCTTCTTCTCAAACACAAAGGATTAGGCAGCATATGTGCCCAGGTGGTGGACAAGCTATTTTTGTGCCTAAGGCAGTGATTTTAGAATTCACTCCCTCCTTGTCTCCTGAAGATGAGCATGAAAGTTGTTGGCTGAGCAATTGCTAATTCAATTATCACTTGATGTATCTCTCCCGACCAATACCTAGTGTTCTCATTTACACAGGACCAGTGACTGAAAGAGAAAAATGTGTACCCAATTTTTCAAAATATTCAGATCCTAACCAATCCAAACTTCTTAAAATTTGTTTTGGATGAAAGAGCAGATGTAAGATGTGCTAATTTGCATATAGTTTTCACAGAAACCCAGAGGAACATTACCTGCCCTATAATACTCCTCACACATGCTCATGTACTCCACATAAGGAAAAATAGTACCCTCACCCTTGGACCCCAACCAAGGCCTCTTGGGCAGCTAAGCTAATTCTCTATAGTCAGCTCTTGAAGAAGAGGAAAGCAACTGAGGTTAAGTTATCTATTGTTTATGTTTGTATAACACTTTTTGGAACAGGACTTGCTCCTCCCTTAGACACAGCTGTCTCCATCAACATCCCCGTAAACTTGCTAGATCAAAGGAACAGACATGATGAACTCCAAATTGTCCAATTCATTTTTTTCCAACCTTTGATGTCAGGGGATAGTTAGAAGGCCCCTATAAATATTAGGATGTTGACCAATGTCACTGAAAATGTATATTTCAGCCTTGTTTAATGTGAATTGCAACACACCAAAAATGCAATAGACTGGACCTGATTGACTTAATTTCAGGGGTGTAACTATAGGGGGTGCAGAGGTGGCAGTAGCTCCAGGGCTCATGAGCCTAAGGGGGACCAAAACATCCAACTGCCCGATAAAAATACAAAAATATTATAAATGGCATAGGGTAATGAGGGCCCTTCTACAAATTTTGCATTGGAGCCCTGGAGCTTCAAGTTACCCCACTGCTTATTTCTTAATTACAGCTTGTATCATATTAGAAAATAGATCGATAAGCAATTAAAACCTGTGATTATTGGACTTGAGATAGTTTAGTGGGAACAGATAAACATTATATGGACCACATAACAGCCTAAACTCACAGTATTCATCTTTTCTGATGATGTCTAGCAAGGCTGGCATAAGCATTCCCAGGGTTGATCATACCTTTTGACCTTCTGTATGTTGGGTATGAACAGGCATGTTACTGATGATTACTTACAATGAGTAACACATTCTTAGAATATGATCACTTACTTGAGGTCTGCTAGAAAATATTCTGCACTGTAATGAAGTGAATCATTTTCCTTATATATAGAAGGGGAACTCCTCTCTGTTACGGAGCATATTTTATATTGTGTTTTAAGACTCTCATAGACTCAGAGGTTGTAGCTTTAACATCTGTATGCGACTGTTTGGTCTTGTTGTGGATTTGATTCACTGAAAATTACTTGACTATGTCATTATGTACAATTCCTAACAAGCGTTCGCACAGTCAGAGCACAGATAGTGTAACACAATCCTGCTGTTACTTCCTTTCCCTGTCTCAACAAAAGAGATCAGCTCTGTGATGTACAAAACATGCCTAGGAGAGTACAATTATTCACATATCAGAGCATCAAGTGTACTTAACTCCATGGTGGTTACACCATATGTTTGAGTCCAGTTTGATGACCACCAATAAAGGTCATTTGGCAGTTATCAAGTTCAAAAGAATTCTATATGACACTAATCTGTCTCACCCAAAAATAATGCATGCTTTTACGATGGTATATTTTCAGTACCCCAGAATAGGGTGCTTGCAAACTGTTTCTTGTTGTATAATGCTCTGATGTGCTGCATAACCCAGTATAGCTCTGTATGGATCAGTCAGGGTTAACAATCCTAACACTGCACTTGTAGGAAGCTAGGAGATGGCCTCTAGTTCACTGTATAGCGTGTCATCTTAGGAAGTGAGAGGAGCTACATATGCCCACTCATTGGAGCATTGCACCAAGCAAGCCATCTCTTCGTTATAGCACCCCAGAAACAGAGCAAACAAACAAACTAGAAAGCCTAAAATCTGTATGGCTGAGCATTGGAGTCACTCTGTAAGGGATTTGCTATTTCAGGCTGATAAAGACTTTAATGCAGTGAGAAAGACATTGTTAATACACCCTATCCACACTTTGACACAATCTTGGTGAGCTGTATTGTAATGTACAAACAAGTTTGCAAGAGCCTAATTGTCAGCCTTAGATTATGCAGAGAGAGAGACTTTGGAGAGCTAGAGGAAAGGAGTACTACAACCTCCATCCTTGCTTATAGCCGTACATCGCTATCTGGGAAGATCTGCACTGTGAATTGTTTGGAAGGCCACAGCGCCTACATCTCCTACTTTGCACCACTACAAAACTCTTAACGCCAAAGACACCCCAACTCAAGTACCATCAGGCTGGATCCCCATCAAGGTATGTCCCGAGGGAAGAATGGATGCTTCGTTCTGCCACTGCTTGACCCTAGGCAGCATCAGTGTAAGGATTGCTATTGTGAATAACCGCTGCAGCCAGAGCAACTTCCACTCCCATCCTCGCTCCGCTCCCTGGGGCGCCCATAGAACATAAGATGGCAGAAGTCACGTGGCTTTTTCTTGTGACCACTTCCTTGGGCTGTTCTTGGCTTTCTGCACCAGGACGCAAGTGCAATAGAGTAAGTGGATATGTCCAGAGCATATCTGGATACAGAGAATTCCACTGAAGAACATCAAGAACAGCAAGGAAGTAGTCATGTGAACAAGTCACGAGACTGCCACCATCTAACATCCTATGGACACTGACAATTCTAAACTGCTGTATTGACATCACTGATATCAGGGCAGCCATGGGCTTTTTAACTTTTTGACTTCAGAGCTCGGGTACAGTACATGGTTGCTTATAACTGCATTAAACATTACTGGTTATGGGCATTTTACAATTTTAGGTAGATATTGGCCAACCTCTTTAAGGTCCATTAGTTTTAAAGGGCTGTTCCATCTTAGCCATGTATGGCATATCTACATCCAGGTGGATCTCTCCATTCACTTCCATGGGAGTTATAGCTTGTCTGTTTTTGGGTGTTTCAGTCACTCCCATAGAAGTGAACATAGTGACCCATGTTCATGTGCCTGGTTGTGGCATCTAGTGGCATCACTAGGTGGAATGGTAGACACTAGTTCTGGAGATGAGTGTGGGTCCCAGAGGTGCACAGTGCATCTATCAGACATACATCTTTCCATAAATACATTCAACATAGGTATAAACATGCAGATGTGTAAAAATCAATAAAAAGAATTGACATATTATCTGCCCATTACTGTATATTTGTCTGTGGTGGAATAATATTCTTCAAACTACCATACTGTCTAATTAAATAAGATTATAAAGAAGAAGGATTTAATAAGATTATAAAGAAGACAGTACTGTGATCAGTAATTAGACCAGGGCTGGTACTTTTCCCGTAATCTGCTCATTTATTTACGGACTTCTGTGACTTTCTGATGCATTTCTTAGAAGGACTTTTAAATCAGACAGTAACAATGCTTACTTACTGGAGCATCTGTTATGTGAAACATGTAAAAATCCACATATTGCAGCAGGCTGTGCATATCTTCAAATATTTTTATTGGACTGTGGTCAGTATTAATATCCATGAAATTTATTCTAAGGAAAAATTGCATTAAAATCCACTTTACAGTAAGTAATGGACTTGCAAATGGTCAAAAAATGTGGCTTGGATCTGGCTCTCTTATTAAAAATATGTTTCTAGTACTCCAGATCAAATTTAAAAATAAGGAACTCATTTTGCTAAATTCAGTGTATGTGGTAGCCATATGGCCATATTTACCATATTTTTGTCCTTTAAGACACATCTGCCCATAGGACGTAGCTGAGTTTTAGAGGAAAAAAATAAGAAAAAAAAATATTTTTCATCAGACCTCAGATCAGACCCCCAGTCAGACCTCAGATCAGACCCCCCAATGTTTATTAGACCTCAGCCCAGACCTCCACTCAGACCTCAGATCAGACCCCCAAGTCAGACCTCAGATCAGCCCCCCAATGTTAATTAGCATGAGGTCGCCGTCATCCTCACAATGTGCGCTGGTCATAGCACAGCTTGCAGCACTGGTAAAAGAAGACCAGGGAGCTGTGAGCACAGAGCCAGCACAGAAAGCACTGTATTCACCGCTCCCAGGTCCTGCAGTACTAATGAGAGCTACTATAATGGAAGGCTCATTAGTATTTTAGGCCATTCATAGAAGAATAACTTAGTAGTTTTTGGTGCAGTTTTTGATGTAGTTTTTTGAACCAAAGCCAAGAGTGGATTCAAAAGAAATGAGGAATAGAATGGAAAGTCTTAGGGCCCTTGCACATGACCGTAAGTGCTCCCAGACATATGTCCCGGAGTGTCATAGATCGTTTGCACGGGAGCGCAGAGCATCATAGATTACTATGATGCTGTGCACTTCTGGCCGCCCACGGGACTACTGTCCCACACTCATATGATCTTATGAGTGCGGGACAATAGTCCCGCGGGCGGCCCGAAGTGCACAGCATCTTAGTAATCTATGATGCTGTGCGCTCCCATGCACATGATCTATGCCGCCCTGGGACATATGGCCCGCTCACGTACCGAATGTCTCGGAGAGCACATACGGTCGTATGCAAGGGCCCTTATACTGCAAAAAACTGCACATGTGTGTCCAGCCTAAGGTGATTGTTTGCACTAAGCAGATTTATCAGCTATCCATAGGAATGTATGGCAGATGGCAGATAAGGCAACTGCTACAGGGTTTGGGGGGAAGCTCTGAACTCCTTCTTTTCCTGACATAACAATGCATTTTCATTCAGCTAGGGGAGTTCAATGCAAAGACATTATTTCATTTTCTATTCCAGTAAATGGTAACTATAAATAATTCCTATGCACTTAGCTCCCCCTAGTGCTGGCTGCAGGCAGGCAGCTTTGTAATAGAAGGGAATCAACTATATCTATGTATTTTTGTCAGATGTCTGGTGTAAATACAATAAGAAATATGGTGCTCATAGAAGTTGGATAAAGTGGGTGCGATGGAGGACAATTTTATGTTAGGTTTTTTTTATTAAAATTTCTTTCTCTTAATAAAAAAAATGCAAAATTCATAATAAATCTGCTGCTTTGTGTTGCCTGGAAGTGATTGTTCCACGTATACTAGGAAACTGGGTGGGGCAGGGAGGCCCATACTAAAACTTTATTCACATGTCAGTGTTTTGGTCAGTGATTTCCATTAGTGATTGTGAGCCAAAACCAGGATTGGAGCCTCCACAGACATGAAGTATGATATCTGCACCTGTTCTTTGTTTACAGCCACACCTAGTTTTGGCTCAAAATCACTGATGGAAATCACTGACTGAACACTGATTGTATGGATGAGGCATAAGTGTTGCTATGGGGCCCATGAGATTTGTGTATGCCCCTGCTGTGAGCCCCACCACTCTGACCTCCATTGATCGGTAGAATGGAGATCCAAGTCTCCCCGTCCTTCTCACCGCATGATCACAGTGAGAAACACTATGAACAGACTGGTGTTTGATGTCCTCCAGGAATCCACATTTATCATTTCACATTCATAGTAGAGAAAGCCGGTTACTGTCCAAGTATTTTCATTATCTTCTGTGTAAGAAACAAATATTAAAATGCATGTTATCCACTTGTTCCCCAAGAGTATGCCATACCTAACTGTGCCTTCTCTGCCCCTAGTGTGGAACCAATCCAGGTTTGAATTGAAGACCCAGTCATTCTGATACATACTGGTTAATAGAGATGTGCTTCCAGATAAATTTACACATGGATCTAGTTGTTATGCACTGTTTTCCTAGGAACCAGTCTGTCTTAATTGACAGCTGAAGAGCTTAAAACATCTAAAAGCATTGTGCTTACTCTAAAAATGGTGAAGCCATTCCGTTCTCGGTCTCATTCTGTGCATTTACTTGGATTTTCTAGGACTTGAATTTTGATGACCTATGTTTAGGATAGGTCATTAATGTGAAATCAGTGGGGATCCGACTCCCAGAACCCTCACAATCAGATGGAAGAGTATGCTCCAGAACTAGCACAGCACAGTAGGATGATGAGGCCAGGGGAAATGTGATGCAGTACTTTCTCTTGTCAACTCATTACCGATTTATCTACCTTTCTTTGTCTAATCAAAGGTGGCCTCATGTTAATTTACGATATAACCAAACCCCACATCCTGCAACTTCTAGACAGCTGTACAGAACTAATGGACAGCAGTGGCTTTGTGTTTGTGATTCTCTGCAGATAATGAAAATGACACATTTATCACAGAACCATTTATCTCCTTTACATCTGTTTGATGACAACTTTCTCAAATAATCAGGTAAAGGTTAGTGTTAGTATGAAGGAATGCGTTGACACCAAATAGATCAATGTGGGGCATGAGGGCAAATCCACATAGGATAGTGTTTATGAAGCACGTTTCATGTTAAGGAGGAGCATGTGTGATAAGGTCAAGTCTGGTGGCCCCTTGGAGAATGTAGATCTCTTATGCTTTAGATGGGGACTGACAGACTTAATGAAATCTTGGTGCTCTCAGCAGCAGTCCTAGACAGGGATATGACTGAAGGGGACACACAGCTACCTCAAACTGTGACCAGATCTTAGGGGGTGCATGATACAGCTGTACACAGGCGCCAAGTTCATCTACTGTAATACAATTCCATGTCCTTAAGTAGCTTTTGATTGACTGCATTGTTCCTCTCGGTTTCTCATAGTCAATATCTGCCTGTTTTGGGGTTGGCAGTAGTTAGCTCCTTTCCATCAGTGGTTATGTGGTGACCAGAAGTCCAGAAGCATACTGGTAAAAATCTGTCTGCTGAGGATTAGCAATCTAGCATGTGTTAATGTAAAGATTTGCATAATATAATATTGCAAAATTCCCTGGAATAAGAATGAGTATGAAGAAATATTCCCAGATCAGTGCTGAGTCATGGCTAAGTAAATTAAACAATTAAGCCCATTTACTGTAAGTATGTAAATGACTGCATGCCGCCCGTCTGTGCAGTAAACACATGGAGCTGGAGGAATACAGGATGAGAATGTTACTTCCAGCATCCAGCTGATTGTGAGCAAAGGCTGTGGAATTCAGGGAATGCTTCAGTCCCTGGTGTCATTCATAGGCACTCGCTGGGAGTTTTGCAGTCAAATAATAGTTATACAAGGATTGAACAAGCTCGCGTCTTCTTTACTTTCAGTCTATATTAGGAGTTAGATCCTTTTTACATCAAAAAATGATGCTGACAGGCTGGAGGAGCTTGGAATGAATAGTGTTATCTACCAATTAACTGCTGACGTCTTTTAATACTGTGAACACTTAGCATATGGGCATCTGTCAGCAGATCTGTACCTATGAAACTGGCTGACCTGTTGCAAGGGCGCTTGAAAGCTAAAGGCATCTGTGTTGGTCCCATGTTCATATGTGCCTCTAGGAGAAACTGGGGCGTTGTCATTACACCTAGAGGCTCTGCTCTCTCTGCAACTGCCGTGTCCTTTGCACTTTGACAGGGTTAGGCAGTGTAAAAGTGACAGCACCTGGCCCTATCAAACAAAGTGGAGAGGACGCAGGAGTTACAGAGAGAGCAGAGCCTCTAGGTGTAATGGCAATATATTTCCATATATTAAAACCTCATTTGTCTCAGCAATGCGGGCACATATGAATGTGGGACCAACACTTATGCCTTCAGCTGCTAAGCGCACATGTAACAGGTCAGCCAGTCCCTGCAGGGTCCCATAATGGTCAATGAGCTCCAGCAGGAAAAGGAAGTATCTGGCAATGCCAGATATAATGAACTCTGGCAGGCTGTTCCTCTGCCGAAACAGCCTGCCGGATCTTGTTTCTCTGTAAAAAAAAATGCACCAAAACATGCAGGTACAAATAATACATAAAAAGCATAGTGGAGCTAGATGGACACACTTAGGCAAGTGTTTATGATAGTTCATTATATCTGGCATTGCCAGATACTTCCTTTCCCTGCTGGAGCTCATTGACCATTATGGGACCCTGCAGGGATCCGGCCTGATTCCAGCATTGCAGGAAACAGGCGGGTTCTCTGCTGGGTCCCATTACAGTCAATGGGACCTGGCGGTGCATCTGCCCCTTCCAGCCATACTGGATGCAATGAACTCCGGCAGGTTGTCTGCATCATTTTAACGATAGTGTGAAACTAGCTTTAGCAAGAGCCTACAGCTGTATTATTGTTTTCTGGTAAAATGAAGAGCATTGTGGCAAAAAGTTGATGGGAAAGAACAGAAGAACAAACCCTAATTAGAGGTTCAAGCTGAATATGGACATTTTTGACTAAAAAGTTAGGCCACATTCACACTTCAGTTATTTGGTCAAGTATTTTAATCAGTTATTGTGAGCCAAAACCAGTAGTGAACCCTACACAGAGATAAGGTATAATGGAAAGATCTGCTCCTGTTTCTGTGTTTTTGGCTCACAAAACTGATGGAAATAACTGACCAAATAACTGATGTGTGAACTAAGCCTTATGCCTCTTGCACATGGCCGATGTGTGGCCTTTCTGTGCATTGGAGACCGCAAGTTGTGGTCCCCAATGCATGGGCCCCTTCCGTGTGGCAGCCATGATGGATCCAGACCCATTCAACTTGAATGGGTCCGTGATCCGTCTGTACTGCAAAAAAATAGATGAATGGGTTCGCAACTTCGCATCAGTAATGCCGACAACAGCCGTGTGCATAAGGCCTCACTTGTATGAATGCTATGAAATATGAACTATACAAGTAAATGTGTGTATAGTAAATTGCTTTCTCAATGGCTAATACCCTGGTCAGAAGATTTAAGGAGAAATAAAGTATATTACTTCATTTATTGGATATTTTTAAACTACACTTCCAGAGAATATATTATGGCATCTGCACACTAATAATACACATTACTTCCTCTGCAGTTCTGCTTCATAGTTCTGATGAATGCTTAAGAGGTTGTGAAATCTCTAGGGTATTTCGCTTCTTAGAAGAAATTATCTGCACCCCCCAAAGTTTGAGAACAACAGGCAGGACACAATACCATCCCTTTCTTAGCATTCAAAACACAAACAATTTAGCAAAATTGATCGGTACCCTGGGAGTTTAAAAATAGCTGCATAATATTCGGGAGGAGTCCTTCCATGAGGAGCTCTCAACATCCAAAAATGAATGACGAGGGAGAATAGGCAGAGCTCTGGATACCGAACACTGAGCACAGCTGCTTGTGCCACTTGTGCTGTTCCTTAGTAGTATGTGATAAAACGAGCTGCTGATATCATTCAGCGACAGATAGCTAACTATCTAAAACTAGTCAGTACATCCTATAAAATGAAATAAATGTACAGGTACGCGTACTCTTTGGCCAAAAGTACAAATGCAAAAAACACAAACCAACAGCGCTCAGCAAACACTGAATATACAGGTTATACATTGTACAAATACTATATTCACCATATAAATGACTATTTTGATCAAAATCCGCCACGATAAGGTGACGTCTTGTAGATGGAACCTTAGGGTTCTTTTACAAGGACCAATGACGTGGCAAATTATTGGCATGAAGCAAACGCTTCCGATAATGGACTGATCCTGAGCAGATGTGAGAGCTGCATTTACATGCCGCAATCACCTTCGTTGTTATGTTTTTGTGCAGCAGATCGTTGTTTAGAAAGTAAGATCTACTACATAGGACTGATGATTTTGGCCCTGGAAGAATGACACAATCACCCGATGAATGAGTGTTTGCTCATTCATCGGGTGATTGCCAGCATCTTTTGCCCAGGTCAATCATCGGGAATGAGCATTTATACAAACCCTCATATCTGCCAATCAGCTGTTAGAAAAGGGTGCAGAGCTACATGAGCGCCTAGGCCTCTGCTTAGGCCAGTGAAGTCACCATACATCAGTTACATGCCCTAGTTGCAGTTCAGTACCATTCAAGTCTATAGGGCTTTGCTGCAATACCACGCACAGCACAGCTGCTATACAATGTTCAGTGCTTGGCAAGCTGCCAGGAGGCTTCCTGACTTACTGAAACAGCTGATCGTGGGGGTGCTGAGACTCGGACCCCCACTGATGTGATATTGAAGACCTATCCTGAGGATAGGTCATCAATATCAATTCCAGGATAACCCCTTAAAACATGTTCAACATTAGGTAGAATATTAGTAAAACATTGTATCCATCTGGTTTACTTTGTCTGCATATGTACTTAATAAATGTAGATATTCGGCTTGCGGCCATCACCTATGAGGCTGGGGCTACGCCTGGACTTTTTGTACTAAGACGTTTTTGTCTATTGAACAATCAAAATACTAATGTATGATTTTTAAGGTTTTACATGTGAAAGGCCTTCAATATTTGCTTGGAGAGGGCTGACTCCTGGTACTGTAGACAATTATATCAATGAAGCAGCCCGAGAAAGGGCATTTGGACTGAGCTGCACAGTTGTGCTTGAGAAAACAGTGTAAGGCTTAGAGCACTGCTGACACTACATTCCACCAATTTAGATGTTGAGAACAAGTTAGGCCTCTTTCACACATCAGTGAAACATGGACGTGTGCTCTCCATCCATGCTCTCCATAGATAGCACACGTACTAATTAATGTGTGTCCATGATGATTTTCCGTGGACTGTGGGTTTGCGGTGACACTATGGAAGCTTGCCCTATTTTTGTCTGTGATTACAAATCCTTCACACACATTATAGTCTATGGGTCTGTCCAAACCACAGCCCCAACACAAACGCCATCCGTGTTTGGTTTGTAGTTTTCACAGCTAGGATATGCTCTGGAAATCAATTTTCAGCCTAGTGTCAGAGGAATATGGATAACACAAGGAAAGCAAAAAATGGACGTAAGGACCAATTACAGATTCTTCACAAACATCTTCAAGGATAAATCACTGAGCATCTTGTCACAGATGTTATTACATACATGGACATGTGAAAGAGGCCATAGATGGTGACACTGCTGCTTAGTGCTTGGTCTATATGGTAGAATAAACCTAATAATGGTCAGATCTCTCAGATATGGCTTCTAGAAATTACCTACGCATTGAATGTAAATGTAGTCAGTAAAATAACAAAATTATTTTAGTGAATGACTACTTTATGTAGATTTTCCATCATCTGTGTATGATTGTGTAACATAATTTTTTTTCCTATTAAATTGTCATTAAATTGTCAATTGTCATTTGTATTACATCAATTTAATATAAGGATTTATCATGGGATTTTAAGAACTGTTAAAATCATGACTGAGTGGGCGTTGCTGAATTATTTTTCTTAATCAAGCTAAAAAACCTTTGGGGGCTTTGGGTTCTTTTCTGCTATGGAATCTGTCAGTCCTAACCCAACCCATTCAGAGGAAGGGAGTCTTCTCCAATACATCAGAAGTTCAGTTGGCCTCATACTCCTTTGGTACATATTGCACGCTATGCTGGGAACAAAATGACAGAACTTGTGGAATGAAAGGCCACATCTGGTGAGGAACCTCTGGCAAGCATAGCTGTCAATCACTGTTATCATTCTGTAGCTTACATGTCATATGCAGTGATACTGATTATCAAGAAGTTCTATAGTAGCAGTCTGTACTGTTTTCACTACCATGACAGATGAGCGAAAACTGGCAAATCCAAATTATTGCAACATGGATGACCTATGTGCCCTATACCACTTGAAGCCTCTAGAACTATGGAGTGCTTCCTTGGGGTTTCTCTCCGCACCGCAAAAAAATAGAATATGTTCCATTTTTTTTGCAGTGCGGACACATCGTGGACCCATTCAAGTTGAATGGGTCTGAATCCCTCTGCGGAAACCGCGTGGATATTGCATGTGCATTGGAGATCGCAAATTGCGGTGCCCAATGCACGGAACGGCCGGGCAGCTGCCTTGTGCATGAGCCCTTAATCAGATTGGTGGCTAAGCACATACAGCCCGTTTTAGTCAGCACTAGTTTTCATAATTCCCATTTATTATAAATTTGCCCAGTGAGCCTAGATCATATGAAGCATTAAGGTCCCCTTCACGTGTGTTTTTACTGACATAAAATGCAATAGAAGCCTCTTTTTCCATACCACATGCGGTTTTTATTGTATGTTTTTTCAGGTAATTTTGGTAATTAATGGAAAAACATCTGAAAAAATCCCATTGACAAACATACAATCCCATGACGGACATACAAAAAGCCCCCCAAACTAAAAAAATAAATAAATAAAAATTGTCAGTAAAGGATAAAAATTCACATACGTTCTTCATATTTCCAATAGACTTTTAATGTCAACTAAAACCTCACGTGCAAAAAAAAAAAGCCACAAAAAGCGTAAAAGTGCTCAAAAACACCCTCAGAGTCACTACACACACATTTGCACTGGCACTTTTTGGGTGCTGTTAAAATGTCAGAATAACAATATGCTTTTTTTATTTTTAGACGCCTGCGTTTTTGCTACATTTTTTGTTGTGCTTTTTTCTTGAGTTTTTTGCCAGTTTTTGGGCCAGATTTATCATCATGATATGCCACATTTATGGAGTGAAAAAGTAGCAAACTGCGTGCTTGCGACATTTTTAATGCACTTGCGTAAAATTTTTTACGCAAGTGCTGTTTCTCCTCCAGCCTTACCGCTTGCCTGAAAAAGAGGTGGGCTGACGACTCTGCCACATTTTTCATTTATCAGTTTTCTGACATTGTACAGTCATGGCCAAAAGTTTTGAGAATGATACAAATATTAATTTTTACAAAGTCTACTGCTTCAGTTTTTATAATGGCAATTTGCATATACTCCAGAATGTTATAAAGAGTGATCAGCTTAACAGCAATTACTTGCAAAGTCAATATTTGCCTAGAAAATGAACTTTATCCCCCAAAACACATTTCAACATCATTGCAGCCCTGCCTTAAAAGGACCAGCTAACATTGTTTCAATGATTGCTCCATTAACACAGGTGTGGGTGTTGATGAGGACAGGGCTCGAGATCAATCTGTCATGATTAAGTAAGAATGACACCACTGGACACTTTAAAAGGAGGCTGGTGCTTGGCATCATTGTTTCTCTTCTGTTAACCATGGTTATCTCTAAAGAAACACGTGCAGACATCATTGCACTGCACAAAAATGGCCTAACAGGGAAGAGTATCGCAGCTAGAAAGATTGCACCTCAGTCAACAATCTATCGCATCATCAAGAACTTCAAGGAGAGAGGTTCCATTGTTGCCAAAAAGGCTCCAGGGCGCCCAAGAAAGACCAGCAAGCGCCAGGACCGTCTCTTAAAAGTGTTTCAGCTGCGGGATCGGGCTACCAGCAGTGCAGAGCTTGCTCAGGAATGGCAGCAGGCAGGTGTGAGGGCATCTGCATGCACTGTGAGGCGGAGACTCTTGGAGCAAGGCCTGGTCTCAAGGAGGGCAGCAAAGAAGCCACTTCTCTCCAGAAAAAACATCGGGGACAGACTGATATTCTGCAAAAGGTACAGGGAGTGGACTGCTGAGGACTGGGGTAAAGTCATTTTCTCTGATGAATCCCCTTTTCGATTGTTTGGGACATCTGGAAAACAGCTTATTCGGAGAAGACGAGGTGAGCGCTACCACCAGTCTTGTCTCATGCCAACTGTAAAGCATCCTGAAACCATTCATGTGTGGGGTTGCTTCTCAGCCAAGGGAATCGGCTCTCTCACAGTCTTGCCTAAAAACACATCCATGAATAAAGAATGGTACCAGAATGTCCTCCGAGAGCAACTTCTCCCAACCGTCCAAGAGCAGTTTGGCGATCAACAATGCCTTTTCCAGCATGATGGAGCACCTTGCCATAAAGCAAAGGTGATAACTAAATGGCTCAGGGAACAAAACATAGAGATTTTGGGTCCATGGCCTGGAAACTCCCCAGATCTTAATCCCATTGAGAACTTGTGGTCAATCATCGAGAGACGGGTGGACAAACAAAAACCTACAAATTCTGACAAAATGCAAGCATTGATTGTGCAAGAATGGACTGCTATCAGTCAGGATTTGGTCCAGAAGTTGATTGAGAGCATGCCAGGGAGAATTGCAGAGGTCCTGAAGAAGAAGGGTCAACACTGCAAATATTGACTTGCTGCATTAACTCATTCTGTCAATATAAGCTTTTGTTACTCATAATATGATTGCAATTATATTTCTGTATGTGATAAAACATCTGACAAACACACATAAAAACCAGAGGGCAGCAGATCATGTGAAAATATAATATTTGTGTCATTCTCAAAACTTTTGGCCATGACTGTAGAACACCGAAATCTATGGCAGCAATTTTCTGTTGAGGTACATGGACTGCTGGATGCTGCGCCCAATTTATAGCAAGGCGTATGCTTGGGTATCTCAGCCCGCCATATGCCGCCAGGATATGATAAATCTCACCCAGTTTGTTTCCTACTAGTGTTTTCTTTGTGGCATTTTTTTCTTCCTATAGAGAAGGTGATGTGAAAACACTTGAAAAAAATGCCTAGAGCTCCAGCATGCTGTGCCTTTAAATTGAAGCCATAAAGGCAAAAAAAAAATCCACCTAATAAAAACAGCAGGAGTAAAAAAACACACTGGAGGAGATTTATCATAGCCCGGCAGTGTATGATGGGCTAAGATAAGTCAGTCTTCATTGTTAATGGCACGGCCATTAACAATGAAGACTGTAGCTGCAGGCTAATTGGCCAAGCGGTTCTTGACTGCTGCACGGCCGCAACCCAACCGGATTACGACAGTATGATCGTACCCCAGTGCAAAAACAAAATCCTATATGTGAATCCACCCTAACAAAAGCAATTGCCTTGGCTTTTTAAGCACACTGGGTAAGAGACAATCTGGCATGCAGTCAGCAAGCTATATCAGAATAACATATCATGTAACATGTTCAGGAAGAAGCTGTGTGATTGACTAGCAATTCTTTTGCAAAAAGGAGTAAAAAGTGATGAAAGTAAAAGCATAACAATCTGCATTCTGCCAGCGCAGGTCTGGAAGTACATTTTGTTTCATTCCTTATGACACTATATTAATGTTATGGAAAGATTCTGCTTTCTCTGAGCAGCTTTGTCTCTTAGTAACCAGAACAAATCATATCTTGGTTTGGATAGGTTTTCTTGGACTGTTGACCAAGATGCAGGATCCAGAATGTGGTCAGCGGCACAGAGTCATTCACTTTGTAGCCTGCAGAACAAAACAGTTTCCATGTCCAAACTGCATACAGTGGGGGTCATTTATCATGCTCGTCTGTTTTATAAAGTACGATTAGACTGGCGTAGTGGAGCCTGTGACTATTTTGCATAGTATTTATAGTTTAGTTGCACATTAGGTGATGAATTAAACAATGCGTCCTTGTGCTCTTCAGGGCTCAGGTGAATCTTGTACAATATGACTACTCAATGGTTGGCTCACTAATTAGGTGCAAAAGTGCAGCAGAAAGTAACATATTAGTCCGGCCGCCTCTTGGCATGTCGCACGTGCACTAGTGGCAGCACGCATCCAGCAGGTTGTTCATTCACCGCAGCCTGCCGGATAATTATGCCACTAGTGTGAAAGTAGCCTTAGATTAAAAAACTCGCATATTAGATTTAAAATGTTTTATGTTTGTGAAAAGGACGTCTACTATAAATTGTGTTTTTTTAAAATAAAATTATATATTTATATATAGTATGAAGAGCAGTGTACTGATATGTGAGGTACGAGGTATATTAGATGCAGTGTGTACATATATATAGTATATACAGCAGTGTACTGATATATGAGATATGAGGTATAATAGATGCAGTGTGTACAGATGTATAGTATATACAGCAGTGTACTGATATGTCAGGTACGAGGTATAATAGATGCAGTGTGTACAGATATATAATATATACAGCAGTATACTGATATGTGAGGTGCAAGGTATAATAGATACAGTGTGTACAGATATATAGTATATAAAGCAGTGTACTGATATGTGAGGTACGAGGTATAATAGATGCAGTGTGTACACATATATTGTATATACAGCAGTGTACTGATATGTCAGGTAGAAGGTATAATAGATGCAGTGTGTACAGATATATTGTATATACAGCAGTGTACTGATATGTCAGGTAGAAGGTATAATAGATGCAGTGTGTACAGCACACAGCACAGCAGTCTACTGATATGTGATGTACAAGGTACTATTAAAAGAGGAAAATACTTGACAGTTGAACAGGCGGACAATGATGCTTGGATTGCACTGCTCCAACAATTCCAGGAATTGCATTGTCTATTGCAGTGTTCCTCAACTCCAGTCCTCAGGGCCCACCTACTGGTCATGATTTGAAAATATTCCACAGAATGAATACCTGGGATAAGTTCTGATGCACTGACATTAATTATATCACCTGCTCAATACTAAGGAAATCCTTAAAACATGACCGGCTGGTGGGCCTTGAGGACTGGAGTTGAGGAACCCTGGTCTATTGGATATTGTCTAGACCAGGGATCAGCAACCTCCAGCACTCAAGCTATTCTGAAACTACAACTTCTTTCACTTCTATGGGAGTTACAAGAACAGTCAAGAAAGTGAGCATGCTGGGAGTTGTAATTTCATAGCAGCTTGAAGATCCTTGGTCTAGACAAATTAAAAGCACTAGCATTATTTCAGTGTACCCATTCTGTAGATGCCTTCGTGGATAACAATATTAAGCAAGGTCTCCGACTGGATGTGTCCCAACAGGTCCTGGTGCGTCTTAAAGCTGTTAGACATTGTCTCGTGTACTTGTTTCATTGAAGACATGTATGTCTGTTATCTTTTTTTGCTATTTGATTGATTAGTAGAGCATAAAGTTAAGGCTGGGTTCAAAATGGCAATGCATTTACTCTTTTGAAGTCTCTGATGGAGAAGTCTGGTCTGTGGAACAGATCTGGAATGGGGTTCTTCTGCAGAATTTATTTGCATAGTAATCTGGCTTTTAAAAACATTAGCCTGAAAATGTGCCCCTGGGATACATAATTGGTCATTTCCTCACTTTCAATCTTCTGACTGACGGCTTTAATGTTTCTTTAATGTACAACCTTCAGAATGTTGATAGGCTCAGATGACAGTCCTCACTCCTGGTCAGTAACTGCCTAGTCCCAGCATTTGACCTATTGTATTCTACAAAGAATGTATGGCATGTATGGGACTCCCAACATATGATTTTAATGGTGCCTGGCCTAGCAGAGCACTTTGGGGCCACTTTATTAGATCAGTTCTAATAAATATGCTTCAGGGCCTGTTTTTTCTTCCTTTCATCACTTATAGACATCTATACATATGCTTTTTTAAAACAAAGAAGGGTTATAAAGGATAACAATGACAGAACAAGTCTTACAGGGAATGTGTCATCAGAAAAAGACCTATTGTTTAAATCAAGTTTTGATGGTAAATATATTTTTAAACAATTTTTAACAATGTTATTTTTCATTTTCCATGTCACTATCCATATTTAAAAATAAAAATTCCTAAAAATGCTGCAGTGTTCACATTGGCCACAAAGCCTCATAATAGGCATCTTTTCTTAATATGTACAGATTACTTTTCAGCAGTTATCTCCTTACTATTACAGGTCGGATTACAATAACATATATCACCTATATGTTTAGATAACACAGGGTCCATCATTGACAATAGGTGATATCACAGCTTATCAGCTCCCTCCTGACCTCTGCACAGGTCATAAATCATGCCTAGAAAACTCTCCAATAGAAGTCATAGTCCCCTCCAGTTTATTGTGTCTATGGCCCGTGGTGGCTGATGTAAAGCATATCTCTAAATGCAGTTAAGAGCAGCTCAGACAAGATGGCTGCCCCTGTAATCAAGTGCAGGAAATAGAATTTTAAAAATCTGCAATCGGAAAATAAAACAATAGATTAGTAGAAAATATGTATTTGGTTTTAACTGGCAGAAAAAAATGACACATTCCCTTTAAGGTGACACATTCCCTTTAAAGTGGATCTGATATTTCAGTTTATTAATACATACTAACGTATTACATATTACGTATTACTAACATGAACATTAGCCAGGTTTTCAATATATATGTGCTGCCAGTTAGAACTAGACACCCTAGAATATTTTAGCTTGTACCCCCAACTGGCAGATGTAGAAAACTAATTGGAAACCACCATTTTAAACATTCCAGAATAAAAAGCTAAAAGCAATGTCTAAATCCCTACTTTGGCTCCCATTTCCAGGAATAGTAGTGTAGTGTTATCCTGAACTTTTCCACCTGCTTGAACAAATATAAACTCTTTTTTAGCCTATTAACAGACCATAAATGATTAAAGGGGTTGTCTCATCTGATCGCTATGATATGCCCCCATTGTCTGTGGGGGACCCGCACCTATATCGGGAATGGAGCCCCGCAAAGTGGTGGCTGGAGGACTTTGATGGAAATAGCTGAGTGCTCGGATATTTTCAGCGGCCCCATAGAAATGAATGTAGAGTTGCTGCACATGCACAGTGTGCCCTCCACCACTTTGAGGCTCTATTTTTGATGTAGGATATGGGACCCGCACCTATATGACAGTGGGGGCATATCCTAGCGAAATGCCCCTATTGTCTGAGATGAAACAACCCCTAAAATGAGGAATTTATTAATCCTGTACACCAGGAAAAAAAAGTTGCATATTTTGGCGCTGTGCTTTCTCCATTTTCTGATATCCTTACTATTTTTGTGAAAAAAGTAGGTGGGGAATGGCCACTCATGAGACCTCCACAACTGGACATGCAGTATTTACCAATATGTACCTCAGTTCCTTGTTGGTGTAGATTTTATTTTGTGGCACAGTGATCTCCCGAACATGTGACAAAATTGTTAAGAGGCCTTAATAATTTTTTGCACTTGATATTACTGCATAATTAGGATTCTATTAAGACTGATATAAGAAACACCAGTCTTAATAAATTTCCCTCATAGTGCTGATGGTGTATCTAAGGTGGGGTGGATAAATTACATTTACTGAACAGCTCCAGTAACTGGTTTGATTATGTCTAGTAGCTAGAAATTAAGAATTTAATTTGCCCGTAACAACTTTCAATCGATGAAATAGCAAGTTGATCAGTGCTTGATTATTTCCATTTAAACACATATCTCTCCCCCCTTCTCCATTGTCAGCTAAGTGTTCTTCATGGGGAGAGAAGAATAAGCTGCTGTCAGTCACCTCTAGAGTGTCTTACCTCTCCAAGAACAATAGGATCAGGCATGTTGAAATCAAACGACCCGATCTTCATCTGCATTCAGGGAGGGTAGGTTAGGTTAAGCAGATCTGTATGGTCAACTTTAAACATTGCTGTACATTGCAGTTTAGGTACTAGGAGTAGTATGTAGAAAATATGCATCTTTTAGAAAAAAAAAATAAAGTTCTTCCTACAAAATTATCAAATCTTTTGAACCTCTTCAAAATAAAAACAAATAAAGAAAATCTCGTTGAATGGACAAACACACCTCAAGTGAAACAATAAAATTATCTTTTCATACAGAACATGTACCCTTATTGGCCTCTGTGATGACCATGGCATAAATGACTAAGATCCCAGAATTGATGGCAGTTCTGCTGAATGTGACACTGATTCCAGTAAAAAGAGATTTACTCTTGAATGCCTTCACTTTTGAGTGCCTTGTCTTCAACCCCTACTCATGAGTAACAGGAAAGGCCTTGTGGTAGCAAGATAGCCTCATTATCCTCATTGTTTGCCTGTTTTCAGCAATGAGCTTAGTGCCAAGTGATCTTAGCCAAAGGTCTTCACCTGGTGATACCCTGAATAACTTAGCTGATACTTCAGTCTGAATACAAAGATTACCTAACAGTTTTTTCATATTATTTCAATGCAGAAAATAAGCACATAAAACAACAATCATATGTTGATAAAATACAGAAACGTCAGATCTGAACTAGGATGGCTAAAATGATTTAAATAATTTTCTTTACACTAGGGTTTTAGAACCGGTGGGCAAGGTGGAGATACCATATGTGTCACCTGTGCAGCTGCATGGGGGCCCAATAGGTAAGAGGGCCATGCCTTTCCTTTCAAGCAGTTTCTATTAGATTGCTTGTAATGAGTGTATCTGCTCAAAATGAATAGTGGATTTCAGGAGAAATGTAAAAGGGGCTCTGTGATGATCTACTGAAGAGTAAGGGGCTTATGTGCAGTTCTTAATGGTACCCTCCTACTTTGTGTGTCTTTCCCTCATGGTGGGACTCCATAGAATAGGTAAAACTGTGACACCCCCCACCTATTGTGATACCACCCAAGTCCCCAATTGTGGTGTGTTCCACTTCACTCCTTTTCTCCCAATAGGGCTAATTTTGTTAACTGGTGATATGATGGAAGAGGAGTTGTATGCTAAACATCTAATTGAAAAGTGCAGTATCAACCTACAGCATTAGAGTGACTCTTCGGGTCAAGAAAATTCACATTAACCTGGTACAAGCAGAATACCTACATAGTGCCCTCTTTATTATCTTTTTAACTGCAGATCCACTAATTCTTGGACTGGCTTCTTCCTACACTGTTTAAAACGGTTGCCCACTTTCTGGTTATTGTTGATCACTGTGTTTGTAATACAATTGGTACTTACTAATATAGTCTGCTCCATTTTCTTTATCTCATATACTATTTCCCCATGTGACCAGGCAAATCATTCAGTCTCCTCCATTTAAACACACTGCACCTGCCGTCTGCATTTGTACTGTTGGGAGTTTAGTGCAGGAGTAGTGTGTTAGAATGAGAGGAGGCTGAGTAATATATCTGATAGCTGGATGATACCTGGGGAATCAACGTACAGGGTTGCAGTCTGTTTAGAAAGGATCGCCAAAACCGGAGAGGGGGAGGGGTCTGCCTTTATGTAAAGTCCTGTCTAAAGCCCACACGGCAGGAAGATATAAGTGAGGGACATGAACATGTGGAGTCACTGTGGGTAGAAATAAATGGAGCCAAAAACAATAATAAAATACTAATAGGAGTTTATTATAAACCACCTAATATACCAGAGTTCACAGAAAATCTACTTCTAAATGAAATAGACGAGGCGGCAAAACATAATGAGGTCGTTATGGGGGATTTCAACTACCCAGATATAGACTGGGAAACTGAAACCTGTATATCTCATAAAGGAAACAGGTTCTTGGAAATAACCAAAGACAATTACCTTTCCCAACTGGTTCAGGACCCGACTAGAGGGAAGGCCATACTGGACTTAGTATTAACCAATAGACCTGACAGAACAACACATGTGCAGGTCGGGGGACACCTGGGAAACAGTGACCATAATATAATAACCTTCCAACTGTCATTCAAAAGAGTGTTTCTTGAGGGAGGAACAAAAATACCAAACTTCAAAAAAGCAAAATTTAGTCAACTAAGAGAGGCCATAGGTCTAACTAACTGGGACAAAGTCCTCAAAAATAAAAATACAGCCACAAAATGGGATATTTTTAAAAGCATCCTAATATCTAATTGTGATATGTACATACCTTATGGGAATAAAAGGTTAAGGAACAAGAAAAAACAATGTGGATAAATAGAGCTGTAAAGAAAGCAATAAATGACAAACAGAAAGCATTTAAATCACTAAAACAGGAGAGGAGCGAGGAATATGTAAAAGACAAATAAAAACAGCCAAACTAGAGACCGAGAGATTAATCGCCAAAGAGAGTAAAACTAACCCTAAAATGTTCTTTAATTATATAAATGGTAAAAAGTATAAATCTGAAGGTGTCGGCCCCTTACAGAGTAATGAGGGGGGAGTTGCAGAGAGCGATAAGGAGAAAGCAAAGCTACTAAATACAGTATATACTGGCGTATAAGACTACTTTTTAACCCCTTAAAATAATGGCTACAGTGGGGGGTCGTCTTATACGCCGGATATACGGGGGCCGCACTGTGTGAGGTGTTTTTTTTTTCCCCGTCAGCGCGTAGAGAGCCCTGCTCTTAGCATACTGAAGTAGCATACTATTCTCTATATTCTCAGGAGGATTTTGAAGGCTTTTAAAGGGAAACTGTCATGCCAGCAAGACCTGTTACAATATCGCAGCTTACAGTTATGATCACCAGGCACTTGCTCTCTTGTTTGTTTTGCAAAGTTTTAGCTTTACCGTACATGTTTGAAACAACCTTATGTTTATAAGTGACAGTTTTGCTGCTATATACAGTACCTGCATGTCATATGCATTTGAATTAAAATTAACATGTTGAAATCAAAGCAGACTTTTTTTCATTTGGGAGAGGGGTAGTCTTATACAGTGAGTATATACCAAATTCTATATTTTTAGGGCAGAAGTTGGGGGTCGTCTTATACGCCCAGTCGTCTTATACGCCGGCATATACGGTATCTTTTTCTCCACTATATTCACTGAGGAAAATAAACTGTCAGATGAAATGCAGAATATAAAAGTAAATTCCCCATTAAAAATGCCCTGTCTGACCCAGGAAGAAGTAGAGTTGCATCTTAAAAAGATTAAAATAGACAAATCGCCAGGACCAGATGGCATACACCCCCGTATCCTAAGAGAATTAAGTAATGTCATCGCCAGACCCTTATTTCTGATATTTAAGGACTCTATACTGACAGGGAGTGTTCCACAGGATTGGCACATAGCAAATGTGGTGCCAATATTCAAATAGGGTCCAAAAACAGAGCCCGGGAACTATAGGCCGGTAAGTCTAACATCTGTCGTAGGTAAACTGTTTGAGGGTTTTCTAGGAGATGCTATCTTGGAGTACCTCAATGAAAATAAGCAAATAACTCCATATCAGCATGGCTTCATGAGGGATCGGTCATGTCAAACCAATTTAATCAGTTTCTATGAGGAGGTATGCAAGTCACCAGTACATACTAAATGGTAAAATATTGGGTAACTCAGACATGGAAAAAGACCTAGGAATTTTAGTGAACAGCAAACTAAGCTGTAGAAACCAGTGTCAGACAGCTGCTGCCAAGGCCAATAAGATAATGGGTTGCATCAAAAGAGGCATAGATGCCCGTGATGAGAACATAGTCCTGCCACTTTACAAATCACTAGTCAGACCACACATGGAGTACTGTGTACAGTTCTGGGCTCCTGTGAACAAGGCAGACATGGAGCTGGAGAGGGTTCAGAGGAGGGCAACTAAAGTAATAACTGGAATGGGTGGACTACAGTACCCAGAAAGATTATCAAAATTAGGCTTATTCACTTTAGAAAAAAGACGACTGAGGGGAGATCTAATAACTATGTAGTAATATATCAGGGGTCAGTACAGAGATCTCTCCCATGATCTATTTATCCCCAGGACTGTGACTGTGACAAGGGGACATCCTCTGCGTCTGGAGGAAAGAAGGTTTGTATACAAACATAGAAGAGGATTCTTTACGGTAAGAGCAGTGAGACTATGGAACTCTCTGCCTGAGGAGGTGGTGATGGTAAGTTCACAAAAAGAGTTCAAGAGGGGCCTGGATGCCTGGATGTATTTCTGGAGTGTAATAATATTACAGGTTATAGTTACTAGAGATGAGTCGTTGATCCAGGGAGTAATTCTGATTGCCTGATTGGAGTCAGGAAGGAATTTTTTCCCTAAAGTGGGGAAAATTGGCTTCTACCTCACAGGGTTTTTTTGCCTTCCTCTTGATCAACTTGTAGGAAAACAGGCGGAACTGGATGGATAGATGTCTTTTTTCGGCCTTATAAACTATGTTACTATGATGACATGACCCTAATTCAGTAGCCTGGATCTCTGGACATGACCTCTATGTAGACAGAGCAGAAGATTTACCCAACAAGGGTAAAACATAACAAACAGCATTGTATATCAACAAAGGCTTTATTAGTAAGTGCCATATGGTTAGCTTATCTACACATGGGTCAACAGTAGCCAATAGTGGCCAACCTCTTTAATGCACACTGTGCATCAGAAACCCAAGACACTTTCTACTTGTCCATTCCTGCTCTTGGATTGACCAGAACTGATCACAAAAGCAGTACTGGCCATTTCAAGTGCAGCAGGAGGTGTCTTGGGCTACCAAATGAAAGGTGTGTACCAAGTAATCTGAGAAGCAGTACCGCCATTTTGAGTGACAAAAGAGAAGCCATGGAATTGACAGAAATGCAGCTAACAACATGAAAAGGAGGGCACCGTGGGCATGATCTGTTCATTTCCTAGTTAATGTGAACTTTTTTGTTGAAATGGAGGATCTCTTTAAGAAAGAGGGACTGTTGTGTCAGATATTGCTCTAATTTCAGTTTCACAAGAAGTCAATTTTGGTACACGTTATCTTTGATGCAAATTATACAAGTACTCTACTGAGTGTAAAGGCCCTATTAGACTGCCTGATGTTCAGGCCATTTCATATGAATGCTCATTCCCAGTAGTTGGCTTGTATGGTCGAGCAGCCACCAGATGAATGAGCAATCAAGCTTGTTCATCAGGTCATGGGCATCTTTCATTAGAATAAAAGATGCCCGATTGTTGGCAAAACATCCCAAATTCCCAATGTGTACTGCCCATAATGAACAGAACTAAATAACAGAATATGTATAGTCCCTCCGGCATTTAGTTTGCATCGGGCTTTGTAATCCTTTGCTTGCACTGTTCGTACTTCGGGCAGTGTGATATAGCCTTAAGGTAAAAGAACTGACTCAAGAAACTCAATAAAATGTAAAAAACATAAAAAGACAATGTAACCTCTTGGTAATATCTAATTGTTATTGCATAACTGAAATGCGTACCCTGAGGCTTTCTCCTGTGTCTGGACATTATTTTCATGAAGACTATGCCTTTGATACAGAAAAGTAATTGTCAATCTTCCAGCCAATTCAGCTGTCCATCTGACAAGGTACTGTAGGAGGGATGTCATTACCCATGCTGGCACTCATATTGCAAACAGTGGGCAAGAATATGAACCTATTCAAACCACATATTAAGCTATATGTTGTCCACTTTGGTCGTCTACCTGACAAATAATTGATCTGCTTAATGAAAGTATGAGTATACTATAATCAAGTATTAGTCATTGTGTTGATCTAGGCTGTATGAAAACACCATGCTTTCCAAAGAAACCGATGATTCACTGAATGTTGTCTGGCTTCTCCCTTGCCCACCTGAAATCTTGACAATGAAAACATTATTTGAACACAGTCCTACCGTATGGGTGTAACAAGCAACAAGCTTATCACCTTATAAACAAAAAAATGTTATATAGCTGAATATATTACAGATGTGCTTGAGAGTAGGCAAATGACTCAACAGAGGTCAACAACAAAGACCTTCACTGAGGAGGAGAGCAAAGGGGCTGCAGCGCGAGTCAATGCCAAAAGCTCTGCAATCTGAATCAGTGTCAAAAGTTCTGGTTACCCAGAATGTCCTGCCTTTTGTACATCTCATTTTCCCACTTGTACACAAGATATTTATAGCAAGTAGCCAAGTTATGCGTATTTTAAGGAATTTCTGTCTTTTGATAGCCAAGAAACATCCTTCATCCTGCTCCGAATTGTGAAGCTGTGTCCATATTTCATGCCTGCTGAGCTGTTCTGGATCACTTAATGTTCTGCAGCTGATAAAGAATGTTTTACGGCTATACAAAGTATCATCTGTTCATTTGTTTTAAGTCTGCAGATCATGGGCAAAAAGTGTGCAGAAAGAAAGGATGAATTCAAATAAAAACTTGCTCTTTATTAATCAGCAGATTTGGTGACACCTCACTCTTCATATCTAACCAACCTCATTATTTTGCCTCATTATATCTCGGAAATATACTTGTACATTGTGTAGTGCAATTATGTTTCACACTTATCCTCTTTAAACTTTATTATAGCTGTAATGAGCCAGTAAAGGAGTTCCATACTGCACGTCCATTTACCTTTCATGGTATGCTCAATCCTACTCTGTACAGAGGTATTCTGCTCAGCATTTCTTCTAGGATAGCATTTCTCCATGCACATACAGTCAGAAAATGCAAATATGACATTGTACGGATCCCATATGACCACATACTAAGTCTCAATGCACACAGAATGGCCATGTACTTCAGCCCTTATGGTCTCTTTTAGTCTGCTGTCTGCAAAATATCAAATTATGAACCTGGTGGAAAATGTGTGGTGGGCCACATCTTTACTTAATAAATCAAATATATCAGCAACAGAGAACTCTGACCAACACAAAACACATGTATAACCTGAATCCCTGGCATCTCAGATAACAGGACATTGCCTGAGTAAATGACATGTGAAAGTGACTTGATCAGAAGCCTTTGAACCCAAGACAAGGTCCACCAAATGGTGACTTCTATAATATAAAAAAGGAAATAACGCTTCATAAACAATTCAGTATTCTTATTCATATTTTAGAAAATAATTCTCAACTAGATTGGCATTTCCTGAAGGAAATACATAGGGGGTCATTTACTAACCTTTGTGCCGCAGTCTGAATCTTTTCCTCAATCACGGCAGGTCTAAAAAGGGGCGGAGTATGGGCAGGGAGCAGCGTGCCATGGGCATTTTCTACGCCTGTTTTAGGCATTGAAAATGTTCTAAATCTATACCAGCAAGACTGGCGGTGGATGTGCCGAATTTATGTAGAGGCATGCTCCTCTACATAACTTCGTCAGATTCACCTCCAGCGCAGGGGTTATTAAGACCGACATCTGAAATGCATGGATTTGTGTGAAAAATGACTTATTCTAAATGAACACTCCACTGTAGACTACCTTCTACAGAATAAAATAGGTTAAAATTGAATAAAATATGTGTAAAACGCCGGTCTTAATAAATGGCCCCCATAGTGCTTGAAAAGAGCTGACAGCTGACTCTGCCCCTCAGTCAGGAGACATCCCCTTTCTAACCCCCTGGTTATTTTTGTTGCTTAAAAAGAAGTGCATATGATTTCTATTTATCAAGACTTCAAAACTGCTTACGGTGTTCATCCTTTAATCTTGCCGTGGTTTTTGGAGGAGCAAACAGAGATAATTAGTTCCACCAGAGTAATGGAAGTTGCCTAAGGAGACAATCTATAGGTACTCTACTAATGTGAGAGTAATTGATCACTTACCGTATGACTGCCAGAGTTTCCTAATGTGCTATATAGTAAACTACAATATATTTAATAGGTTAGAGTATTTTCAGTGCTAATTGTGCTGTTTAAAGTGAATGTACAAAGTGATCCTTCCTAGGTAGTAATGTACACCATGTGCATAAAATGCAGCAGTTGACAAAATATGACGGCCAACATAGAGTTCTCTAATGGGATTTAAATAAATTGTTACCAGGTGGCCTTTCATATCTTTCCACTTACATTTTCCATATACTCTGTCTTGACAAACGGCGCTGTCTTCTGATGACCTAATATAGGTATACACTTATGACTGCCTTGTAATTGATTAGGGCTGGGTTCACACCAGTGCTAGCAATTCTCATCGTTTTACAGAACAACAACAATAGTAGAAGCTGCTTTCAGCACATAACTGAACTGAATAAAGCCAAACAGACCCAATTGGCTGCAATGATGTATGGTCAATTTCCATTCAAGATGTAGCTTTTTGTCCACTCTTTTTGACAGAATTTGAGATGGAGGACCCAAACAGAGCCTCCGACATAGATGTGAACACACCTTAATATGACTTTTTTATCTGATGTGTCAGAGATATTTCTGTTTACAAATTGTGAATTTTTTTTTTAATTGTATATTGTATCTATACTCTATAATATTCCCTTATAGGGGCACAGGATCTGCCAGGTAAGTAATGATCACTTCTTTATTGCAGTCCGATTTCCTGTGTTCTGTTTCTTGCTGAAACTGGACAGCCCCTTTAATAAGCTACACATTAATAAGCAGCACCATAGGAAGAATCAGAATGTCTCTAACCCTTATTGATGTTGATTTATACCAACACGTCTTTCCTCTGCTTGTGTCTAGTCAGGAAGATTCAGTTCTTGTTTGTTTGCTTGTTTATTCTTAATAGGAGAGAACCATGGTTCTCCCTTCCCTTTTCCAAAATGGTTCTATCTATGTAGAAGAGAATCCTTTAACAGGTTCACATTACTCATCTTGAAGGAAATTAAGCCAACTAGGCCCTTCATCACCCCTTACCATAGTTCTGATGTTGTATTGTGCATACATCGATCAGACATAATACCGTGTACTACATGACTACACAGCCCCATACACAACAAGCTATGATGTACTATGAGGGTCATTTATTAATTTTAAACGCTGGTCTTAATAAAGCTTTGCACTGGTGGTAGACCACTAGTCTAAATCTACCCCAGCTTACTTGATGGTTTACAGTTAGCAAATTTTCTATACCTGAAACTGGCGTAGAAAATGATGAAGGTGCGCCGCCCCTTTCCCCGCCCATGCCATACCCCATTTTTTTAGACCTACCGTGAGCGTGGAAAAGTCGCAGATTGTGAAGCTAATAAACATTACACCGTAGTCTGCAACAGATATACCCTCTATGTGTTCTGACATCTTTCTATCTTAGGCAGCATGTATTTTTACTACAATTTGTGCTAGAGTAACTCTTCTGTGGGATCGGTCTACATGGGTTAACCCTTGCTCCTTACTTGCATCAGTAAGCTTTTGGCACCAATGACTCACCAGTTGTCCTTCTTTTGACTAATTTTGGTACAGTAGGTAGTAACCACTGTATACTGGTAATATTTTTGAGATGCTCTTGACACAGTCAGTATTATGAAAGGTAATTGGTCATTTTAGGCTGCAGGCAACCATTGCTCTCATTTTTCCCCAGGCAGATATCAGTAGTCTAGGAGAAAAACAATGTGCCAGGGATTCCATATGTACTGCTGACAATTTAGAAGCAAAGAAACATATTTAGATGGCAATCATATGCCACCACATTTGCTCAGTGGATGTAAAAATTAAATTATCCACTATATTATGTTTGTCTTGAGCCAGATGGAGTAGACGTGGAGCACATTTTAGATGTTTTTGATTATAGACATAATGGGTTAACCTTAGATGCTGCCTGACAGATTTTCCCAATGGTGCTGTGCTACGCGGGAGTCACTGTGTTCTATTGTATGGGCTGGAATAATGTCTGTTTCCTGCTCCTGCTAAATATTGTACCTGAGAAAACAATTAGGGCCCAGTTGGGGGCCAAGTACAATCTCTTCCACTCTAGTCACTAGTTACAAGGGCTGGGAGGGAACGGCTGTCCTGGAATGTTTATATCACAGGCTCATGATAAAAGCACTTTAATTATATCTACAGAATCCATATTTACATTAGATTGGAGCCAGTTTATTGTCTTTTCCTCACAACTGAGACTAATGTTTTCTTGAAGTGAGAGCTGATAGGAGCTGACATTATAATGCTGTAAACGTCACATACCATGTGGGTGATTAAAGCTTTTGTACACACACTTAACAGTACTGCCAACCTTTTGACTGGGCAAAAAATATTTCAAGATCTCTGCAGCAAGCCAAATGCCTTGACTTCAGACTAAATGGCCAAGGGTTAACAAGGGTTTCTTGGCAAAAAAGAAAACTTTTAATATAGTCACTTTGTGTTAAGAATTTATATAATGGCAAGAAGAGTTCAAGACACCACAAAAAAGTATTTGCAGCATTATTTAGAACACATAACCCAATAAGTGCTTTACTTGACTCCTCTTGTCGCACTTGCAAGATAGATCAAGGTGGAACTCCACCCTGAGAGTGCACAAAAAACGTAAAATGGGTTGTCCAAGCTATAGCTATTGATGACTTATCTTCAGGATAGGTCAAAAATATCAGATTGGTGGGGGTTCAACACTTGGCCTCCAATCAGACAATGACCCTAAGCACACAGCCAAGTAATTTCTCCCATCTGCACACAGGATCTTCGAAGCTCAGCCAGAGTGACCATTGGTTTCTTGGTCACCTCTCAATTGTTCCATTTTATTATGGAGGCCACTCTCTTGTTGGGAACTTTAAAGTGCAGCAGAAATGTTTTGTACCTTTCTCCAGATGTGTGCTTCCACGCAGTTCTCTCTAAACTCTATAGGCACTTCTTTCCGCCTCATGGCTTGTTTTTTCTCCTATATGTATTATCATGTTCAGTCAACTGAATTTACCACAGCTTGACTCCAATCAAGGTGTAGAAACATCTCAGAAATATCAAGATGATCAAGAGAAATATGAGGCCCCCAGAGCTAAATTTCATGTGTCATAGCAAAGGTTCTGAATACTTATGTTGATAATTTTAGCATTTCCTTTTTAATAAATTTGCAAAAATTTCTAAAATTCTGTTTTCACTTTCTCCTCATGGGGTATTGAGTGCAGATTGGTGGAGGAAAACTTGAATGTGTTTTCTTTTAGCACAAGGTCACAGCGCAAAACAAAATGTGAAATAAAGTGAAAGGGTCTGAAGACTTTTCGAATGCACTGTAGAGTGTATAAAAATATTATCATGGGTATGCAAGCACAAAATTAGTCTGCACTGAATCTTGGCACTCTCTTCTCTTAATGTTAGGTAATTTACTCGGCTCTACATAACAGTGGCATTGGAAAATAAAACCAGAGGGATGAGTAATGTTTTATATGTTTGGCACTGGACAATGTCTTGTACTGTAGCTCTGGACAGTAAAAACATAACTTGCTGAGCCTGGTCAATGTTTTAGCTGAACACTATAATGATGTCAGTGTGAACTATTTTATTACACCAGGAATGTCTCAGATCAAGTCATATAGTGGCATAGCAAAGAAACATATTATATAAATTGCTTCATATCACTTAGATGTCAACTACCCCAAATACCTGTTTCTAGATTCCCTTTCACGTATTTTAAGCCTAATCTGATGATACTGAAATGTTGAGAAAGATAATACATTTTGCAAAAATGGTAACCAAGGCCATGTGCATATAAGGACTAGAGATGAGCGAGTAGTGAAATATTCGAAAGTTCGAAATTCGATTCGAATAGACCGCGATATTCGACTATTCGACCGAATATCGAATCCCATTAAAGTCTATGGGAAAAAAATGCTCGCCACTTGGAAATCTCAATTCGACCACTTGGAGGTCACCAAGTCCACCCTGAAACCTCAGAAAAGGATGCCAACACTGCTGGAATGCAACTGGGACAGCAGGGGAAGCATGTCTGGGTGCATTTAACGCGCCCAAGTCGCACTATTACGCCACTATCACAGCCTCTCAACAATACACTCCAAAGACAATATAACCTCTCTGTAAAGTGAGACCATACAAGGAAACCTTCTTTCCTCTACATTGCCATGGACCCCAAGCCAAACTAGACAAAAAAGAAGATAAAATTCTGCACCCCTTAAAATCACGTTGCCTATGACAACCACAGATGGCATAGGCAAGGGGGAAAGCAATCAAGCCATCACTATTTTTCCCTCTGTGCCATCCCTGCCTTGCCCAGGCACATGTCCCAAAACATCATCCACTCCCGAGTAACACGGTTACTGCAAAAGGCCATTTGACCACCAACACTTTGGTTTGAGGCCGGGGATGCTACATCTCCCTGACAGCACACTGGGTGAATGTTGTGGAGGCGGGGACGGGCAAACCTGCTACCCCCACCCAAGTTTTGGGCCTTGGTTCTGTCTGGATTTCCGCAACCCTTACAGACAGCTCGGCAAACCCCTCCTTCTCCTTCTAGATTTGTTAAATCTGTCCACCACCCAGTCAAGTCCACAAAGTCCAGTCTCGTCGATAGCCTGCAGAAACTGCAGGGACCTCACTCTGACCCTCCTTCCTCCCACCCTGCCCAATGTTATCAACCCAGTGTTCCCACCCATGCAAGAATCGCAGGAGCTATCTGAGGATTTTGTTTGTTCTGATGCCCAAACACTGGAGCAAGCTCCATCTCTAGCTGATGGTGGTGTGGAACGGGCACTAAAGTGTAAAATGATTAGGGACGATGATGAGACACAGTTGCCAGCAAGGGAGGCTGTTGGAGCAAAGTGAGGCAGTGTAAGAGGAGGTGGTTGAGTATGACGAAGTCAGTGACCCGACCTGGCCCAGTGTCATGTCTAGCAGGTAAAGCAGTGGGGATGTTGAGGGATGCGTAGGACCGCAAAAGGCAGGAAGAGGCCGTGGGCTGGCCAGAGGCTCATGGAGAAGGCAGGCTAGAGCCCGCAGGGCCGCATCTCTTCCCTATAACAGGCCCCCACACAAAGCTCTCCCATCGAGGGCTCTTAGGTCCTTGTTGTGAAAATATTTTAATGAGTGCGCAAAGTTAGCTTGAGGTGAGCCCTCGAAAAAATTATATGGAGGCCCAAGAGGTGAGCCCTCGAAAAAATTAAGTGGAGGCCAAAGAGGTGAGACCTCTTAAAAATTGTATTAAGGCCCAAGAGGTGAGCCATAATAAAAATTGTTTGTAGGCCCAAGAGGTGAGACCTCTTAAAATTTTGTAGGCCCAAGGTGAGCCATGATAAAATTGCTTGTAGGCCCAAGAGGTGAGCCATGATAAAAATTGCTTGTAGGCCCAAGAGGTGAGCCATGATAAAAATTGCTTGTAGGCCCAAGAGGTGAGCCATGATAAAAATTGCTTGTAGGCCCAAGAGGTGAGCCATGATAAAAATTGCTTGTAGGCCCAAGAGGTGAGCCATGAATTTACAAGGAAAATTGATTGTAGGCCCAAGAGGTGAGCCATGATAAAAATTGCTTGTAGGCCCAAGAGGTGAGCCATGATAAAAATTGCTTGTAGGCCCAAGAGGTGAGCCATGATAAAAATTGCTTGTAGGCCCAAGAGGTGAGCCATGATAAAAATTGCTTGTAGGCCCAAGAGGTGAGCCATGATAAAAATTGCTTGTAGGCCCAAGAGGTGAGCCATGATAAAAATTGCTTGTAGGCCCAAGAGGTGAGCCATAAATATTTTTTTTTTTTTTTTTTTTACGGAGCAATTCTACGGCGGTTAAGGAGGAGGAGGTGGAGGAGGAAATGGCACTTCATACAGATGGCACTTCACTTTTGGCTGCTTTCCACTGTTGGAGAAGCAAAGTCCGGGTCAATCCACTTGCTGTTCATTTTGATTAGCGTCAGCCTGTCGGCACTGTCGGTTGACAGGCGGCTGCGCTTATCGGTTATAATGCCCCCAGCTGCGCTGAACACCCTTTCTGATAGCACGCTGGCGGCAGGGCAGGCAAGCACCTCCAAGGCGTACAGGGACAGTTCCAGCCACGTGTCCAACTTGGAGACCCAGTAAGTGTAGGACGCCGAGGGATCGGGGAGGACAGGGGTACGGTCTGCCAGGTACTCCCGCAACATCCGCCGATACTTGTCCCTCCTGCTGATAGCGGGCCCCGCAGTGATGGAACTTGCACGAGGGGGTGCCATGAACGTGTCCCACACCTTGGAGAGTGTTCCCCTGGTGGCTGTGGGCCTGATTGATGTTGTGGGACTCTGGGAGACCCTCTCCTCTCTGCCGCCAGCGATGGTGGGTGGGAAAATCTCCATCATGTTCTGCACGAGTTCCCTCTGGTATTCCAGCAATCGATTCGTCCTCTCCTCTACCGGAATAAAAGAGGAGACGTTATCTTTATACCGGGGGTCCAGGAGTGCGAAGACCCAGTACAGTTTGTTCTCCACTATCCGGACAACACGTGTGTCCCGGGAAAAGCAGCCCAGCATGAAGTCAGCCATGTGTGCCAGACTCTGAATAGGCATGACGTCACTGCCCCCACCATAAAGATCACTTGCCATTTCCTCCTCTTCCTCTTCCGCCTCCTCTCCGCCCCATCCGCGCTGAACCAATGGGACGCACACAGCCTGACTGCTACCCTCGCCGCCAGCATCCTCCTCGATGGGGGAGCTTCGCGCGACTGCCTGCTGCCGGGAACAGCTTCGGCCCTGCTGGCTGTGGCCTCACTTCTCTGTCTGGACTGTCCTCTGCCTCTGGACATCCCTCTGCCTGTGGACATCCCTCTGCCTGTGGACATCCCTCTGCCTCTGGACATCCCTCTGCCTCTGGACATCCCTCTGCCTCTTGCTGCCTTTTTCGGTGCTGCGCAGACCACCACCTCTCCACTGCTTTCCCCGCTGGACATCACCCCTGGCCAAGTGGGGTCGGTCATTTCGTCATCCACCACCTCCTCTTCCACTTCCTCACTCTGCTCCTCCTCCTGCCCACTGGACATTCCAACAGCCTCCCTTGATGGCAACTGCGTCTCATCATCATCATCGCTCATGATAACAGATGCTGGTTCAGGGTCCACATCAGCAGGAGATGGCGAATACTCAAGTGGTTGGGCATCGCTACAAACAAATTCCTCTGGTAGCTCCAGGGATTCTTCCGGCACATCTGAAAAAGGACCCGAAAAGAGCTCCTGGGAGGGGTCAAGGGTGGGATGACTCTGTTGGCCAGGTGTGGAGGAAGGAGGGTCAGAGTGAGACTGTGTGGATGACTGGCTGGTGGACAACTGTGTGGAAGCGCTATCGGCTATCCATTGCACCACCTGTTCACACTGCTCAGGCCTCAACAGCGGTGTAACCCACCCCCTGCTTAACTGTCCCATAAAGGCAGGGATTCTGGATGAGCGGAATCCTGGCTGCCCCTCACCAGCACACATTGTATCCCCACTGGCTTCAACAAGGCCCCCAACAGCATTTCCGCGCCCCCGTCCTCGTCCACGTCCACGTCCGATTCCGCTAGCCCTCCGCATTTTTTTTTTTTTGTTACAATATTTGGAGTACACAGCCGTATACTACCAGGTCAGACGGTGTGTATTAACACCACGTATATACAAGAGTTTTGCAGGCACGCAGAACGCACAATACAGGTGCCAAATAAAAGGCCTTTTTTTTAAATATTTCTAGGTACACAGCCGTGTACTACAAGGTCAGACGGTGTGTATTAACACCACGTATATACAAGAGTTTTGCAGGCACGCAGAATGCACAATACAGGTGCCAAATAAAAGGCCTTTTTTTTTATATTTCTAGGTACACAGCCGTGTACTACAAGGTCAGACGGTGTGTATTAACACCACGTATATACAAGAGTTTTGCAGGCACGCAGAACGCACAATACAGGTGCCAAATAAAAGGCCTTTTTTAAAAATATTTCTAGGTACACAGCCGTGTACTACAAGGTCAGACGGTGTGTATTAACACCACGTATATACAAGAGTTTTGCAGGCACGCAGAACGCACAATACAGGTGCCAAATAAAAGGCCTTTTTTTTAAATATTTCTAGGTACACAGCCATGTACTAACAGGTCAGACGGTGGGTATTAACAGCACGTATATAAAAGAGTTTTGCAGGCACGCAGAACGCACAGTACAGGTGCCAAATAAAAGGACTTTTTTTTAAATATGTCTGATTACACAGCCGTGTACTAACAGGTCAGACGGTGGGTATTAACAGCACGTATATAAAAGAGTTTTGCAGGCACGCAGAACACACAGTACAGGTGCCAAATAAAAGGACTTTTTTTTAAATATGTCTGATTACACAGCCGTGTACTAACAGGTCAGACGGTGGGTATTAACAGCACGTATATGAAAGAGTTTTGCAGGCACGCAGAACGCACAATACAGGTGCCAAATAAAAGGCCTTTTTTTTAAATATGTCTGATTACACAGCCGTGTACTAACAGGTCAGACGGTGGGTATTAACAGCACGTATATGAAAGAGTTTTGCAGGCACGCAGAACGCACAATACAGGTGCCAAATAACAGGACTTTTTTTTAAATATGTCTGAGTACATAGCCGTGTACTAACAGGTCAGACGGTGGGTATTTACACCTGGTATACAAAAAGGGTATTGCAGGCACACAGAACCCAGAACACTAGAGCCAAAGAAACTGTATTTAAAAAAAAAAAATGTACACAGCCGTATATTGCCAGAAGATCAGATGGTGCATATACACACTAGGTATATAACAGGGTTTTGCAGCCAAAAAGAACGCAGAACAGTAGTGCCAAATATAGTTTGGTATGTAGCAGAGCACCTAATACACCACTAATGCCTCTCTCTGTCCCTACTCCAGCAGCTATCCCTGAATACAGCAGCCGTTCTCTGCAGAGTGTATATAGTAGTAAAGCTATCACTGTACTGCACTATAGTAGCCCTGATAAGGGCTTTTAATCACGCTCCTGCCTGTCCAACAGCTAAAACCTATCTCTCCCTTCTCCAGCCTCTGTCCCTGACTAAGTTCACGCAGCATATGCGAACGAGCAGGAAGACCTGAGTTTTTAATATTCGAGGTCACGTGGTTTTTCCAGCCAATCCATGTAGACGCCGTTTTCGCGCTGCCAGCGTGCTCCGCGGGCCTGTCATACCCCCCTGCATGGTGATTGGTGGAAAAAGAGCGCCAGGGAAGGTGGGAGGGGAAACGAATTCTAAGTGCGCCATCGCCGTTACACTCGATCGAAATCGAGTATGCCGAATAGCGTAGTATTACGCCCTAAACTGGCGGTGGATCCACCGAAGTTATGAAGAGACGCCAGCCTCTCTATATCTTCTGCGCATCCAGCGCTAATTCTTAATCTAAGACCACTTCTGAACAGTCTTACATTTAGTTCTTTTTCTACGTCTAGGAAGAAAAAGGTCTACACCTAACAGGCGTAGAAATTAGTGTATGAGATAGGCCTACCGTATGCTGTGATTTACTATTGAGTACTTTTTAGCCTTCTGCCATGTCATTCAAGAGTGCAGGCCATTCTTGCGGTAGAAAATCTTAGATGGTGTGTCTAAAATATACTGATTTACAGAGCAATTACATTTATGGTCAAAACACTGTTAAACAGTCTGATGTATATGACAATGGAGTGGAGTTGTCCTATTAAATGTAACCATATTAAATTTATTCAGAATTTAGATGATTCAAAAATGTCACTGAACAGATTTGAGTCAGCATTAAGTGTTCCAAAAATGATATAGTTTTACTGGCCTTTGGGCTAGCCATTGGAAACCAACTGTGAAAAATTAGGAAGGGTCCTAACTCCTAATTCCTGCACATTGGCTCAAATAACCCAATCTTCCCTTTCCAGGGCATGGTTATCATCTCCTGTGCCCCTCCAGCCAATAATAGGCTTCAGCTGTGACATGTCCCCAATTTACACATCACCATTGAAGCCAGCTATTGACTGAAACTGCATCAGTGATCATGCCCATGCCTCGGCTAACAGTAAACAAGCGGGGGGACTGGAGATGGAGCAACAGGTGGTAGTGGTGGAAAGCAGGTAAGTAGGAATCTTGCAGTAGTTGATGCAGAGGAAGGGGCTTCCCTTAATAGTTAATTATTCTTAGAAAACCTCTTAAAGCCAACAGACTAAGAGGAATTTAAATGTCCTTATGATTAAAGTAGTAAAATCCAAAAAACAAAGCCATAAATTACATTTACACCTAATTGATGCCAGAATCAGTATATGCAATGTATCTTCTGGATATGTGAGGCAGTATGCCTACATTCAAAATAAAAGTGGCTGCATGAGATAAATACGGAGAATAAGATTCTTCAGCTGCAAAAATGTGTAAACTCTTGACAAATGTCTCTCCAGACAGAACAATAAGGCAAGCTTCACCAGGAAATGCCTGCATACTGTCTGGACTATAATCTAACTTCACATACACTACCGTTCAAAGGTTTGGGGTCACCCAGACAATTTTGCATTTTCCATGAAACCTCACACTTTTATTTATCAAATGAGTTGCAAAATGAATAGAAAATATAATCAAGACATTGACAAGGTTAGAAATAATGATTTTTATTTGAAATAATAATTTTCTCCTTCAAACTTTGCTTTCGTGAAAGAATGCTCCATTTGCAGCAATTACAGCATGGCAGACCTTTGGCATTCTAGCTGTTAATTAGTTGAGGTAACCTGGAGAAATTTCACCCCATGCTTCAAGAAGCCCCTCCCACAAGTTGGATAGATATAGGGGCACATTTATTAAGACCGGCGTTTTAGACGCCGGTCTTAATAATGCCCTAAACTGGCGGTGGATCCACCGAAGTTATGAAGAGACGCCAGCCTCTCTATATCTTCTGCGCATCCAGCGCTAATTCTTAATCTAAGACCACTTCTGAACGGTCTTACATTTAGTTCTTTTTCTACGTCTAGGAAGAAAAAGGTCTACACCTAACAGGCGTAGAAATTAGTGTATGAGATAGGCCTACCGTATGCTGTGATTTACTATTGAGTACTTTTTAGCCTTCTGCCATGTCATTCAAGAGTGCAGTCCATTCTTGCGGTAGAAAATCTTAGATGGTGTGTCTAAAATATACTGATTTACAGAGCAATTACATTTATGGTCAAAACACTGTTAAACAGTCTGATGTATATGACAATGGAGTGGAGTTGTCCTATTAAATGTAACCATATTAAATTTATTCAGAATTTAGATGATTCAAAAATGTCACTGAACAGATTTGAGTCAGCATTAAGTGTTCCAAAAATGATATAGTTTTACTGGCCTTTGGGCTAGCCATTGGAAACCAACTGTGAAAAATTAGGAAGGGTCCTAACTCCTAATTCCTGCACATTGGCTCAAATAACCCAATCTTCCCTTTCCAGGGCATGGTTATCATCACCTGTGCCCCTCCAGCCAATAATAGGCTTCAGCTGTGACATGTTCCCAATTTACACATCACCATTGAAGCCAGCTATTGACTGAAACTGCATCAGTGATCATGCCCATGCCTCGGCTAACAGTAAACAAGCGGGGGGACTGGAGATGGAGCAACAGGTGGTAGTGGTGGAAAGCAGGTAAGTAGGAATCTTGCAGTAGTTGATGCAGAGGAAGGGGCTTCCCTTAATAGTTAATTATTCTCAGAAAACCTCTTAAAGCCAACAGACTAAGAGGGATTTCAATGTCCTTATGATTAAAGTAGTAAAAAACAAAGCCATAAATTACATTTACACCTAATTGATGCCAGAATCAGTATATGCAATGTATCTTCTGGATATGTGAGGCGGTATGCCTACATTCAAAATAAAAGTGGCTGCATGAGATAAATACGGAGAATAAGATTCTTCAGCTGCAAAAATGTGTAAACTCTTGACAAATGTCTCTCCAGACAGAACAATAAGGCAAGCTTCACCAGGAAATGCCTGCATACTGTCTGGACTATAATCTAACTTCACATACACTACCGTTCAAAAGTTTGGGGTCACCCAGACAATTTTGCATTTTCCATGAAACCTCACACTTTTATTTATCAAATGAGTTGCAAAATGAATAGAAAATATAATCAAGACATTGACAAGGTTAGAAATAATGATTTTTATTTGAAATAATAATTTTCTCCTTCAAACTTTGCTTTCGTCAAAGAATGCTCCATTTGCAGCAATTACAGCATGGCAGACCTTTGGCATTCTAGCTGTTAATTAGTTGAGGTAACCTGGAGAAATTTCACCCCATGCTTCCAGAAGCCCCTCCCACAAGTTGGATCAGCTTGATGGGCACTTTTTGCGTACCATATGGTCAAGCTGCTCCCATAACAGCTCAATGGGGTTGAGATCTGGTGACTGCGCTGGCCACTCCATTACAGATTGAATACCAGTTGCCTGCTTCTTCCCTAAATAGTTCTTGCATAATTTGGAGGTGTGCTTTGGGTCATTGTCCTGTTGTAGGAGGAAATTGGCTCCAATCAAGCGCTGTCCACAGGGTATGGCATAGCGTTGCAAAATGGAGTGATAGCCTTCCCTATTCAAAATCCCTTTTACCTTGTACAAATCTCCCACTTTACCAGCACCAAAGCAACCCCAGACCATCACATTACCTCCACCATGCTTGACAGATGGCGTCAGGCACTCTTCCAGCATCTTTTCAGTTGTTCTGCGTCTCACAAATGTTCTTCTCTGTTATCCAAACACCTCAAACTTCGATTCGTCTGTCCATAACACTTTTTTCCTCTGTCCAATGTCTGTGTTCTTTTGCCCCTGAAGGCCAGCATCCCGGAGTCGCCTCTTCACTGTAGACATTGACACTGGCATTTTGCAGGTACTATTTAATGAAGCTGCCAGTTGAGGACCTGTGAGGCATCTATTTCTCACACTAGAGACTCTAATGTACTTGTCTTGTTGCTCAGTTGTGCAGCGGGGCCTCCCACTCTTTCTACTCTGGTTAGAGCCTGTTTGTGCTGTCCTCTGAAGGGAGTAGTACACAGCGTTGTAGGAAATCGTCAGTTTCTTGGCCTTCATTTCTAAGAACAAGAATAGACTGTTGAGTTTCACATGAATGTTCTCTTTTTCTGGCCATTTTAAGAGTTTAATCAAACCCACAAATGTAATGCTCCAGATTCTCAACTAGCTCAAAGGAAGGTCAGTTTTATAGCTTCTCTAACCAGCAAAACTGCTTTCAGCTGTGTTCAGCTGTGCACAAGGGTTTTCTAAACATCCATTAGCCTTCTTACACAGTTAGCAAACATAATGTAGCATTAGAACACTGGAGTGATGGTTGCTGGAAATGGGCCTCTATACACCTATGTAGATATAGCATTAAAAACCAGACGTTTGCAGCTAGAATAGTCATTTACCACATTAACAATGTATAGCGTGTATTTCTGATTAATTAAATGTTATCCTCATTGAAAACTGTGCTTTTCTTTCAAAAATAAGGAAAATTCTAAGTGACCCTAAACTTTTGAACGGTAGTGTATAACACTTCGGTTCAGTTAAAAATGAGGAGTTTCTTAGTCACAATATGTTTAAGGGCCCGATTTCCATAATTCTGCATCTTGAATGACAATTTTATTGCTGCAGTAGTAATGTACTCTCTATTTCTTTTTAGAGCATCAAAGAGAAAGTGAAATACTATCTAAGCTTGAACTAAACCCACCCGATGAATACCTTGAGATCAAAGTGAGGCGAAACCAAAATTTTACTTGCAGGTAAGAATATGAAGCAGTCTCATATATGTACCAAAAAAAAGCACGCTTTTCACAAATGTATTATCTCTGATTTTATATAGTATAAAGTCCAAAGGTGCACAGTCCAAAATGAATACTTATCAGTCACGATGCCAGGAGACTGTTAACATTGAAGTAGTGCATTGTGGCTCTGTCCCTTTTCCATGCTATTTTTAAATAATAATATAAAGCACACTGTCTGACTGTTCTGCTATACAGATATCACTGCAGTTCCAGGTAATTCTTAGGTAATCCTTCTGAGTTACAATGACACATCCAGGTGACTCCCTTTTTATACACTATTATGAGATTCAATGTAAGGCAAAATGACCACTCCCTGGCTTGGCAATTTGTGCCAAGTAAATAGAATGGAATGGAAATGTAAAAACCTGATGTCATCTTCATGGTTTAATGCTTAGAGGATATCCAAATACATATATGAACTCTCAGATGACTATATATTCAAAGGGATTTTCCAGGAGCAGGTCAATTAATATCTGATTGGTCGAGGTCTGATAACCGGCAGCCCCAACGATCAGCTGTTTGAAGAGGCCACCGCTCCACTAAGCAATGTGGCCTCCTCACAGAATACTAAGCACAGTCCCATACATTGGTATTGCAGCCCAGGCTCATTTCTTGAATGGGACTGAGCTGCATATAGGCCATATGACCAATGAACATGACATCAGTGGCCTAGAAAGAGGTCACAACACTCACTGGAGCATCATGGCTTCTTCAAACAGTTGATCAGGAGTCGAACTCTGACTGATTAGATATTGATGACTTTTCCTGAGGATAGGTCATCAGTATTCAACTCCCAGAAAACCCCTTTAATACATGAATGTTTCTTGTCCATTTTTGACTGACCATTTTTGGTTATTTGCTATGTATGGATCAATGGAATATATGTCTTGAATTACCCTTGAGCTCTAGATACACCCTTTAGATTGAGGGAACCAAAAATATACATTTGCTCATAACTATTTTATATCAATATGGCCCTCTTTGAGATACAAGCAAAATAAATCTGTAATATTTAAAGGGGTTATTTCTTATCCCCAGGAAATGACTCCTCTCCTTATTTGCTTTCCATGTGTTGCATGAAGTCAGGTCTGATGTAAAATGGCTCTCTTTCTGATCTATAGAAGGGGGTTCTTATCAAGGGACGTCCATATGTCATAATAACCAATTCTATTATGTACTTCTTTTATTTGACCAATAGTTCCAACCCCTATTATTATTGTTCCATAAATGTTGATATTTCTTTTAATTTCTTATTGCTTGATATATTAATTTAATACATGTCAAAAATGTCTCTAAAAAACAGTGGTCATGGTGAGACATAAAGCTATGATTCAACTAAAAAGCCTTTTTGTTAGAGGCATGTGACCCTCGCCCATGTCTATAGCCGAAGCCAGACTTGACCACCCAGTGCTTGCGTGAGAATGTGTGAGTACATGTGGTTGTCACAAGCTGACACAGTCAGTGTACATGTCACTCAGTGGCTGGAAGTCCTTCTCAAGATGATCACCTCCGCAGCAACATCACTCTCAGGAAGGCGGCAGGCGGACAGGCACAGTTGGAAGCCAGAAACCTTGTCTGGGAAGGAACAAGGAGTGGTCAATAGATGTTGCAAAAGACCTCAGTGACTTTTAACAGCCACTTATTTATTTTTAAGCCAGTGGATTTCCTTTAGATTCAGTGTCACAGACTTGCACTTCCATCTCATAAGCAATCCCATTCTTACCAAAAAGCTAAATAAGTCAATAATGACTGATGTAGATAAAAACTCCAATAGGTAGAGAAATATGCTTTTTTTTTTAAACTACTGCTTATTTGGAGATTTTTTGTAAGAAACAACTGCCACATATACATGTTAGCCAGTAGGAAATTATAAAATGCTCTACAAATGCAGCATTTTTGTACTGGCATTGTAAGCTCCCTGGTGTTTTTATGTCCCTTGATTTTTATTTTCAAATTACAGCATGCTATGGGTGTGTGTTTTTCCCATTTTTTCCATAAACTTCTTTATAGGAAAAAAAAAGTATGGAAAAAAGCAAGTAAAACAAAAAATAAAAAATATACTTACATTTCATGGCATTTTTTCAAACAAAAAAAAAAACAATCCAAAGCAGTGAAGCACCCTAAACATGACAATATTAAGTAACTGCATCATCTGTTTTCAAGATTTTTTAAAAGAAAAAACTCTGTAGTCAGATGTTAGCTGCAAGTAGAGATGAGCGAGCACTAAAATGCTCGGGTGCTCGTTATTCGAGACGAACTTTTCCGGATGCTCAGGTGCTCGTTTCGAGTAACGAACCCCATTGAAGTCAATGGGAGACTCGAGCATTTTTTGCAGGGGACCAAGGCTCTGCCTAGGGAAGGCTGGGTGAAAACCTGGAAACATCAGAAAATGATGGAAACACCACGGAAAAGGACAGGAAACAGCAGGGGCAGCATGCATGGATGCCTCTGAGGCTGCCTAATCCCACCATTACCCCAAATTCTCCTGCAACAGCCTGGTGGTTACCCTCATGGCAATTGTGCTCACCCAGACCAAGAAAGGCGAGGCACATGCCCATCACATGTTAGGGAACTAGGTGCAACGAAGGTCCATCACCCATGCCCATGCTGGCACTGCTCTCCTATCCCCAGCCACACGATGCAGGCATAAGCCTGACACAGCATGGCGGTGACACCAACAAGTGACCAAGTTAGATGAGGTAGCAGGTGAGCCACCCAAAAATTTAGCCTGACGCAGCATGGCAGTTACACCACCAATGACTTTGTCGGACTGAGAATGCAGTGAAATGGCTTTTGTTGAGCCTCCAAAAATTTTTTTCTTTTCGGAGTACATAAAGTCGACCCTCAGCAAAAAAATTTTTTTTTAAATGTCGGTACTTGCGCCTCCTGAAAAATAGTTTTGGACTGTCTGTTTGACACTCCTGAAACATTGTTTTACAGTGTCTGTAGTTGACACTGCGGAAAAATTGTTTGGAGAGAGGGCCTGTAGGTGGCCCTCCAGAAAAATTGTTTAGAGAGAGGACCTGTAGGTGGACCTCCGGAAAAATTGTTTGGAGAGAGGGCCTGTAGGGGGCCCTCCGGAAAAATTGTCGTAAAAGAGTGCCAGTTGGCCCTCTAAAAAATTGCGTTTTGGGTCAGCGTTAGGCAAAGACGACAAGGAGGAGGAGGAGTAGGAGGAGTAGAGAAGAGGAATGGGATACATAAGTAATGTTAATCTTTAGCTTCTTTTCCCCGGAGGAGATTTGAATTCCGGTGAAATCCAGGCTTTGTTCATTTTAATAAGCGTCAGCCTGTCAGCGCTGTCAGTTGACAGGCGTGTACGCTTATCGGTGATGACGCCACCAGCTGCACTGAATACCCGCTCTGACAACACGCTAGCGGCAGGGCAGGCCAGCACCTCCAAGGCGTACAGCGCCAGTTCAGACCACGTACCCAGCTTTGAAACCCAGTAGTTGTATGGAGCAGAGTAATCGGTCCGGACGTTGGTATGGTCAGCTAGATACTCCCTCACCATCTTTCTGTAAAGCTCACCCCTACTCTTTCAGCCCATACACGCTCAAGAGTTAAGGACTGAGCACTGGTACCCTCTTCTGTCTCGCCGACATTCTCCTCCTCTTCCTCCTCATCCTCATCCCCCTCCTCCGATACGCGCTGAGAAACAGACCGGAGGGTGCTCTGGCTATCAAGCGACGTATCTTCCTCCACCGTCTCTTGTGACAAGCGCAAAGCATCCGACTTCATGCTGAGCAGTGAGTTTTTCAACAGGCAAAGCTGATAGGCTGATAATGGCAGCATCGCCGTTGAGGCTGATAATGGCAGCATCGCCGCTGACCATTTGTGTTGACTCCTCAAAGTTGCTCAACACCTGGCAGATATCAGACATCCACATCCACTCCTCATTGTAGACTTGAGGAAGCTGACTGACCTGACTACCAGTTCTGGTGGAAGTTGACATCTGGCAGTCTACAAACGCTGTGCGCTGCTGGTAAACTCTGGATAACATGTTTAATGTCGAATTCCATCAGACAGATTGGGGTATGTCTTGAGGAACCACTGAACTATGAGATTGAACAGATGGGCCAGGCATGGCACATGTGTCAGTCTGCCGAGTTGCAGAGCCGCCACCAGGTTACGCCCGTTGTCACACACAACCATGCCTGGCTTGAGGTTCAGCGGTGCCAGCCACACATCGGTCTGCGCCATGATGCCAGCTCTTGGGCGGTGTGCCTTTTGTCACCTAAGCTCAGCAGCTTGAGCACCGCCTGCTGGCGCTTACCCACGGCACTGCTGCTGCGCCTAGAGCTACCGACTGAAGACGCCGTGCCCACGGATGGTAATTCGGAGGAGAAGGTGGAGGAGGAGGAGGGGTCGGAGGAGGAGGCATAGTACGTCTGAGAGACCGTGACCGAGGTAGGCCCCGCAATCCTCGGTGTGGGCAGTACATGAGCGGCCCCAGGGTCAGACTCTGTCCCAGCCTCCACCAAGTTAACCCAATGTGCCATCAGTGATATATAGTGTCCCTGCCCGGCAGCACTTGTCCAGGTGTCCGTGGTTAGGTGGACCTTCTCAGAAACAGCGTTGGTCAGGGCACGGATGATGTTCTGTGACACGTGCTGGTGTAGGGCTGGGACGGCACATCGTGAAAAATAGTGGTGGCTGGGGACCGAATACCGAGGGGCAGCCACCTCCATGAGGTAGTGAAAGGCCTCGGTCTCTACCAGCCTATAGGGCAGCATCTCCAGGCTCAGCAATTTGGAGATGTGGATGTTGAGGGCTTGGGGATGTGGGTAGGTGGAACTGTATTTCCTCTTGCGCTCCAGCGTCTGCTGTAAAGACAGCTGAACGCTGCGCAGGGAAACATTGGTGGACGCTGTGGAGGATCGTGGAGGCGAAGGTGTGGTTTTCCAGCGGGAGGCGCTCGTGCCGGGGTCCTGGGCAGGGAGTTGACTAGCAGAGGCAGCGAGTGACACAGGGGAAGGAGCAGTGGTGGGACCCGCAGGAGGTGAACGGCCTTGGTTCCATTGAGTGGGGTGTTTAGCACTCATATGCCTGCGCATGCTGGTGGTGGTTAGGCTAGTAGTGGTGGCACCCCTGCTGATCCTGGTGTGGCACAGGTTGCACACCACAGTCCGTCGGTCATCCTGACTTTCTTTAAAGAACCTCCAGACTTGCGAACATCTAGGCCTCGCCACGGGAGCTTCACTACGTGAAACAGTTGCTGCTGATGCACCAGCTCTGGCCCTGCTTCTCCCTCTGGCCACACCACTGCCTCTTCCAACCTGTTCTGGTGCAGCACTCGCCTCCGCCTCAGAGGCACTGTCTTCACTCGGCTTATCAACCCAGCTTGGGTCAGTCACCTCGTCATCCTCCGATTCCTCAGTCTGCTCCCCCCTCGGACTTCCTGCCCTGACAACAACTTCACCACTGTCTGACAACCGTGTCTCCTCATCGTCCGACACCTCTTTACACACTTCTTCCACTAAGTCAACAATGTCATCACCCCCAGACTGCGACAGTTGGAAAACTTGGGCATCGGGAAAGAGGTCAGCAGCAACCTGAGAAGTGGTTTGTGACTCTGGGAAGGGTCCAGAAAACAGTTCCTCAGAGTATGCCGGATCGCATTCCAAATTTTCCTGGGAGGGGGCAGACTGGGGGGAAGGAGGTTGAGGTGGAGGAGCCAGAGGAGTGCTCCCTTGGGTAACGTGGGTGGACTGCGTGGAAGACTGACTGGTGGACAAATTACTTGAAGCATTGTCCGCAATCCACAACATCACCTGTTTGCACTGTTGTGGTTTCAACAGTGCTCTACCATGTGTCCCTGTAAGTTCAGACATGAAGCTAGGGAGTGTAGCTCTGCGGCGTTCCCCTGCTCCCTCATCAGCAGGTACTGTCTCACCCTGCCCAGGACCACAGCCTCTGCCCCCTGCAGTAATTGAATGCCCACGCCCACACCCTCGTCCTCGACCCTTAGCCCTGGGGTTCAACATTTTCTATATATAAGTGTATTATATATACAAAAAAAAATGGGCCTGCTGTACTGAAACCCACAAACTTGTTCAATCTGAACAAGTTAATATATAGGTGGATAAGTTAGAGCAAAATTACGTATTTTATTACGTACCGTGCAGTATGGAGCAATTACACTGAAACTATTAGATTAGGCAGACTTGGTCTGCTTAAGTGCAACCCAGACAAATGTCGCACAGAGATTTTTCTAATGTAGCTGTATCAGTGAGAGCAAAAGACCGTATTTGATTACGTGACGTACAGTATGGGTCACCTGGACAGAAAATACGGATTGTGGTTTGTGGTGACTGGACAGCTGAACTGTGACACACAGAATGGTTCCACACAGCTGTATGAAATGGATTTGTATCACTGAGATTAAAAAAAAAACACAATTATTTTGTTTTTTTGTGTTCTTTTTTTTTACGTGACGTGCAGAATATATCAGAGAGCAAACTCAGCCCCTGCTGACTGTGGCTATTTTCACTGCAACCCAGACAAATGTCGCACAGAGATTTTTCTAATGTAGCTGTATCAGTGAGAGCAAAAGACCGTATTTGATTACGTGACATACAGTATGGGTCACCTGGACAGAAAATACGGATTGTGGTTTGTGGTGACTTGACAGCTGAACTGTGACACACAGAATGGTTCCACACTGCTGCAAATATGGCGGTAGCTGCACTACTAGTGCCAGCAAGCCCAGCCACAAGCAGATAAAAAAAAGGGTCTTGTAGCCCTAACAAGGGCTGTTGGGTTCTTTTAGAATCACTCCTGCCTAACACAAATCTAGTAGAACACCCTAACACTCTCCCTGTATCACACTGCAGATCTGTCCCTAACGGCATCCAGGCAGCGACTGAGCCGAGCACCGCGGGCAGTCACTAGTATATTCCAGGGTCACCTGATCAGGCCAGCCAACCCCTGCTATCGACATGTAAGGGCCCCACGTGATGCTGGGTGGTACGCAGAGTCTCCTGGCTTGTGATTGGCTGAGTTTATAGCCGCCAAAAATTCAAAAGGCGGGAGATGCATTTCCTCGAGCATGGCGAGATGCTCGTCCGAGCATCAAGCACTTACGAGTATCCTAATGCTCGAACGAGCACCAAGCTTGGACGAGCATGCTGGCTCATCTCTAGCTGCAAGTCAATATGTGTAGTGAAGTTTTTGTGATGTTTTTCTCGCTTTTCGTGTATTCTGTCTGTACTGTTTAGCTGTCAAGCTCTTGGTATGGTTTTTAAGGGTTTTTTTCAATAGGCTTCTCTATAAAAATTTTAAAAATGCATGCCAAAAATGTTTGAGTAAAAAAAGGTCACCCAAAATATGCTTGTAAAAATGCATAACATTCATGGCACATTTTACAAGGCAAAAAAAAGTGACAAAATGTGTGAAGGAAATTTTATCTGCTTCTTGTCACTCCACTGCCTTTTTATGTTCTGATGGAACCTGCTGCTTTCTATTAGGATGTGAAAAGGGGTCAGCTGGCTCTCCCAGAGATATTTGTGATGGCGTTCCACATCATTCTCCACCGGCAATATAGACACAGTATTGAGGAGTGAGCAGGGTGGGTTCACCCATTGGTTCAGTTAAGCCTTTAGATGCCCTAATGCCAATCACAACATCAAAAAGTAACTGGTCCTAAAAGGAATTATGCCATGTTTGATGTAAAACATGAAATTCAGACATCATATAGAGCATGACAATCTATTTCTAACAAAGCTAGAACCAGTCTTGTACCTCACATTGAACAAGAGTTCCCCATTCTTTGCTCTAATTTCTGTGCTAGATTCTCTTCAGGCTGACAGCTCAGGAGGTTTGCCTTATCAGTTGCAGCATTTTCCATGTAACTGACACAGCTTTTAAAAGAACATATGACTGGTGGCAGTTAAAGATTTAAACTGATTGAGGTGGACAAGTAATTAAGAAAAGAACTAACGGCAGATGGTGCTATACAGATACATTTTATTAATTAGCTCAGTGGCTATAATACATTTTTAATTACATGCAATTAGAAAAATATTCAGATCCTGGTGCTGGTTTGAAAAATGTAGAATCTAGTTCATGGCACAAATCTTTTAAGGTGTGGGGGGCTAGAAAAACAACGACCCAACATGCTTCTGTGTATTCATCTGTGGCACACAGTGTGTTGTGAAATGTGATGACATAAATGTATCTTGACGAATTGTATTGCAGTCCTACAATTAATGAAAAGTCAGGTATTAAAATACATGAACATGTCAGTACAAAGCAGTTATTATTGAGGAGATCTGACAGCAATACCGGAAGCTTAACAAGTTCTTGCAATGTCTTTACAGAGGAACTGGGCCCATGATGTGGTACTGGGAACATATACCGTACTATAACCATAGCAGAATGGAAGTAACATCGGGGAAGTGCTTAGAACCAGATCAGAGCCATCTGACCTGTAGCTATTTAACACTTACCAAAGCCCAAGTGAAGGACACTGGATACATAAGGTGCTGCTATAAACATCAAACCAAGTGTAATCTCTGGCTCCAGGCTAAAATATATTTGTATGTGAGAGGTGAGTAATAAATTGTTCTGCCGTTGATGTTCAGTTTTACGCTTTTACTATAACTGATTCAATGTAAATGCCTTGAAATAAAGGAAACACATGCATGCATGTACAATGGCTGCCCCTGTCAAACAAACATTACACTGGTATGGTCCCATTACTCTCCTCACACATGAAGAATGTGCTTCTTAATCTAGTGCGGAGAAAAATTCTCAAAATCCCTAATTAAATTTTCTTGTACTGGCTTCTATTTCCATGCTTACCCTCACCGTTAAACCAAATGGGACAGGATCTGTCGACAAGTACTTCTCCCTCTACTCGATCTGTGACCCCACGCACTTTGGCAGGGTGACATAAATGCTCTGACTTTAGCACTGCAGCCTGCCAAATACATGAATGACATATTGAGCTATTTGCACCCTATTCGTGTAAATCCTTTAGTATAAACATCAAAAAAAGTATTTCCAGGATATTACCAGGAGAAGACTGTTCTACTGCTCCAGTCTAGAGTTCCCCTGGGATTAACTGTTGCTTTCACATAACTTTCACCTAAATATATGTGTTACAGGTGCAAATTTTATTACTATATGCGGCCGGTAGTATTTGACTCTTATAAAATCCATAAAAATAGCTTACTGCAAATCAGTTACTTCCTACTTAGGCTACATGTGAATGGTTGGAAAAAGAAAAATACAACAGATACACTATGTGCAGTGATGAGTGATTTTGAGCAGTGGGATCAGGTCTTCATAGTATTTCATAGACAAAAATGATTTAGCAAATATGATTTAGCTAGTCCCATATCTAATTTTGTGTTTATTGTAAAAGTGTGATTAAAGGGGTTTTCCAGGATTTGGTCCCTTTTTAATTAAGCCCCCTAGTGTATGGTAGCCAAGGAAATAAAATGCTCACCTGCTTGCTGTCGCTGCAGTCCAGCTCCCCAGCTGTGGTTGGTGATGTTCCGGTCCTCTGTTTGTCAACTTCCGCTCGGGGTACAGACAGACCCAATGACCGGACTCAGTGGTGACGTGTACTTAAGTGGCACAACACTGCTGGATCACACACCACTTGGTCACATGTCACAGCTAAGGCCAGTAATTGGCTGCAGGGGGGATTGTGACTCTATTCACGCCTCAGCCTGAAGTAAACATGCCAAGGACCAGAAGATCGACAAAGCAGTTGAGTATGATTCTTTTCTTGGGTACCATACACTAAGGGGTTTGTTTAAAAAGGGGCCAAATCTTGGAAACCTTTTAGAACTATTAATACTGTATATTCATAATATACCTCAAAACATGGTAGAAGTTAGAGTGTAAACCCAAGACACCCAACCATGCTGTCTTCTGCCCATTTAGTTAGTCTGTTACACTGAACAAATGTGTCTTTCCTCATCTTTCCTCTTGTCTTAAGATATCCTGAGATGTGTGCCCCGAAATGACCAGGTAAAACAATATACTACCAATAGATGTCTTTTCTGCATCAGTCCACATTATGTGTGACCACCCAGTGGCTGTGCTGTGAGATGTGGCATGTGAAGAGCTTTGCCAACATTATATTGTATTGAATTTGTTTCATGAGAGCCCTTAACCAAATTTGAGCAAGGGTATGGGTGGACACATGAATATTAAGGCATGAGTACCACAACAATATTTTGCAATTCTATTTTAATTGAATTGGTTTGTTGTGGGGGCTTGTTTTCATGGGCTTTCTAATCCTTGGTGGCCTCACCAGGTGGTCTTCTTACAGTTGTACTACTTGATACTCAAGCCTAGAAGAAGTGTCAGTGTCATTGTTCTTGGGCACTGGAATCTATGTGACCTTCTGTTTACAACTTTAGATCCTTTAGATGCTTTCAACAGTTTGGAAGCTGGGTGTGACCATCAACTTGACAACATGTTGATTGACAACCCAAATGGGATGTTATCCTTTAAATCTTTCCTTGACACCTGGAGTTGTTCAACTTTTCTCTGATGGACAAGGGATGTATGGGCCTTATATATGGTGTTTGTGCCTTCTGTGCAGCCAAGTTCTTACTAAACCTGTTTGACTCAAATAGCAAACAAAGTGCCAAGAAGCAAACATCGAGGACACAATTGTGCTATCCCTTTTAATGCTTTTACCATTTACTAGATTGGGAATGTTCCATGTCAATATATTTAATTCTTGATATTGTGTGTGTTTTTTTTAATATTTTCTGTACACAGTATAGATATTGTATATTATCATACATGTTTACGGACATAACTACCAGCCTGAAAGGATTAAGGTTGCCTGGTTCCATTTTAAGTTTAGGTATAGGCCACAAGGTAACATGTTATGCTAGTGCTAACATTAGGTATTGCAAATATTCTGGGGCTATGCAATTTACAGAATCTATGTAAAAAATTGTATGTCCCAAGGATCCTTGAAACTATGAGAATTCATAACTTTACCATCAAATATTTCAAAAAATCATTAGATTATACTGGTTAGTTACAAGAAAATAACCATTTGTATATACAGTGGTATGCTAAAGATTGGGCACCAAAAGGCATAAAGTTAAAGTTAAAACACCCTTTTCAACATTTTAAGCAATATGAGTATATTATTTTTGTTTTGTACAATTGTAGCGTGAAAAAAGGTAAGGAGTACATTGTAAAAGTATGGGAACCCAAGGAGATTTGAGTGCTCAGATAACTTTGACCGTGGTCTCAGACCTTAAATAGCCTGTTAGAGATTAGGCTTGTTAAAAGAGGCTTGTTAACAAAAAGGGCACAGAATTTTATGATAATAACACCTCTCCAACTATTAATCATGGGGGTGAATCAATCATGCTTTGGGGTAGTGTTGCAGACTATGGCAAAGGGAATATTTCACGGGCAGAGGGAAGAATGCATTTAATGAAATTCCAGCAAATTGTGGAAGTAAATATAACACCAACTGTAAAAAAAAGCTGAAGTTGAAAAGAGAATGGCTTCGACAAATGGGTCTTAAATCCAAAACTCAAAATCCACAATAGACTACCACAAAAGCCTCAAACTGAAGGTTTTACCAGGGCCCTCACAGTCCCCTGATCTGAACATCACTGAAAGTCTGTAGACAGACCTCAAGAGCAGTGCATGCAAGACGGCCCAGGAATCTCACAGATGATTTTTACAAGGAAGAATGGATGAAGCAAGAATTGAAAAACAAAAAGTGTTTACAAGCTGTGATACATGCTACTAGGAACTAACCATGCAGGGTTCCCAAAGTTTTGCTTCAGACCCTTTTCATTTTTTGTTATTCTGAAAATGTAAAAGATGAAAATAAAAAAAAGGTTTTTGCTTAAAATACAAAGGGAATGTGTCATCTCTAACGTTATACCTTTTGGAGATTATTTCATCTTCAACTTGCTTAGCTGTTCATAGTAACAGTAATTTTGACCAGGGGTGACCAAACTTTTTCATGCCATTGTATGTTATCTTTGCACGTAACACAACTTTGTGAACTTGCAACCTGGGATGTATCTCTGAGATAAGAGTCTTTTCCTTGCACAATAATGCTTATAATGCTGTTACACTCAGGGCAGGGGACTGGGCAGAGAAAAAGCAGTGGGGGTAACATCAACATAGTGATGAGCACTTCAGTTCTGTTTATTTCCTCTCGTGGTTTCCTTCCAAGAACTTTGCACAATAGAAGGCACGTATGATTTATATAGCATTTGTTATTACAAGGTAGGGGCTGCTTTCTGTGGTGCTGGAGCTCCCCTCCTCTGACTTGTTTGTCTTAGATTATTATCTTACTAACTTAAAGGTAAACATCAGTCTCAGCTCGAGACTAACGTCAGATACTTAAGTCATATCCAAGAAACATAAAATGCAAATGTGGCAAGTACAGTAGAGAACTGGAGTCAATTATGTTCACATGTGTTGGTTTATAAAGCAGGTAATTCAAAAAGGGAATCAGAGGTGAGCCGCAGTTCGCCAGCATGGCCACTGCACAGTGGATGGCGCTTTCTGCATTTGGCTACATCCACTGTTGCATTTCAAGTGCCTGCTACTGCTACAAACAGCTGGTCAGTGGGGTTCCTGGTATCGGACCACCACAGATCTGATATTGATGACCTCTCCTCCACATATCTAAATGGTGGACAAACCCTTTACCTGTTCAGTTCAATGTGTAAACACTAAGTTCCTAGGTTTTTTCTAGTGGTGGCTGTAGGCAGCCAGAATTGAAAGGCTATAAGACCTTTGGGGCATTTTTGTTTTTACTGACATGCACGTTTTTGGCTAAAAAATTTTGTTCTTTGGGTTTATTAAATGTTTTCAACTGTTTGTCTTCTGCAGCCCCATGTATTCTAATACAGTGGTCCCTCAAGTTACAATATTAATTGGTTCCAGGATGACCATTGTATGTTGAAACCATTGTAAGTTGAGTAATTGGTTCCAAAGCCCCAAAACGTCATCCAAAATAAGAGTAAATTAAAATGTAAGACAAATAAGCAGATAACTAAGACAGATAATACAAGTCCTTACTAGAGTTGATCGAATCCTAAAATATTCAGGAGTTCGGAATTCGGCCCGAATTTTCCGTGGGATTCGTGGGTTCGAGCCGAATCACGAATCCCATTAAATTCTATGGGAGACCCGAATATTTTTGAAGGGGCCAAAGGTTCTGCACAGTCAAGGTTGCCCCAACATCTGAAAACCTCAGAAAATGATGGAAACACCTTGGAAATGGATAGGAAACACCAGGGGCAGCATGTAGGGATGCCTCTGAGGCTCCCTAATTGCACCATTTTTTCTAAATCTGGCCAATAGTCTGGTGATGACCCCAAGGCAATTTTCAGGGACACGGTAATGGTGACCCACTTAAAAATGCTGCCTGACAACCTGGCGGTGAACCCCTGATTGTCTGTCTTTCACTAAGATTGCAGTGTAAAGCATGGTGGTGAGCCTCAGTATGACTTTTTGGATGGAGATTGCATGTGGACACGTACTCCCTGGAACCCCATAGTCACCCCTTCTCTGATGTGCTACCCCAGAAGATTTTCTGCCCCAATTCGCAAGACCTTTTGCAGTCTCAGTGTGCTGACAGTGGGGATTTACCAGTGTTGTCTGAGGAGGTGGTGGACAATGGCGAGACACAGGTGTCGGGGGGTGAGGTAGTTGTAAGGGAAGCAAGTTACAGTGGGGACTCCTTGGGGGGACTTCCTCATGATGGGACAGATTCAACTTGGGTGGATCAGGCACAGGAACAGAGCAATTGTAAGTGTGAGGCAACATCAGCACCACAACCGGTTGGGAGAGGCAGTGGGCATTGTGTTTAGAAAGGCTGATGGGCTTCCGTCAGCACTGTGTGTATAGAACCCCGTGGCCTTTCATAAAAAAATTGGTTACAAAGCCGCATGACTCCTGAAAAATTGTTTTTAGAAAGCGGGATGACTTTCCAGAAAAATTGTTGTTAGAAAGCAGGATGACTTTCCAGAAAAATTGTACTTAGAAAGCGGGATGACTTTCCTGAAAAATTGTTTTTAGAAAGCAGGATGACTTTCCAGAAAAATTGTTTTTAGAAAGCGGGATGACTTTCCAGAAAAATTGTGTTTAGAAAGCCGGATGACTTTCCTGAAAAATTGTACTTAGAAAGCCGGATGACTTTCCTGAAAAATTGTAATTAGAAAGCCGGATGACTTTCCTGAAAAATTGTAATTAGAAAACCGGATGACTTTCCTGAAAAATTGTTATTAGAGTTGAGCGAATCCTAAAAGATTCGGGGATTCGGTATTCGGCCCGAATTTTCCACGGGATTCGTGGGTTCGAGCCGAATCACGAATCCCATTAAAGTCTATGGGAGACCCGAATATTTTTGCAGGGGCCAAAGGTTTTGCACAGTCAAGTTTGCCCCAACATGTGAAAACCTCAGAAAAAGATGGAAACACCTTGGAAATGGATAGGAAACACCAGGGGCAGCATGTAGGGATGCCTCTGAGGCTCCCTAATTGCACCATTTTTTCTAAATCTGGCCAATAGTCTGGTGATGACCCCAAGGCAATTTTCAGGGACACGGTAATAGTGACCCACTTAAAAATGCTGCCTGACAACCTGGCGGTGAACCCCTGATTGTCTGTCTTTCAATAAGATTGCAGTGTAAAGCATGGTGGTGAGCCTCAGTATGACTTTTTGGATGGAGATTGCATGTGGTCACGTACTCCCTGGAACCCCATAGTCACCCCTTCTCTGATGTGCTACCCCAGAACATTCTCTGCCCCAATTCGCAAGACCTTTTGCAGTCTCAGTGTGCTGACAGTGGGGATTTACCAGTGTTGTCTGAGGAGGTGGTGGACAATGGCGAGACACAGGTGTCGGGGGGTGAGGTAGTTGAAAGTAGTGTTGCACGATATATCGAAAACTCGGTACGGTTTCGGTACCTAGTGCGGTACCGAAGCTCGATACCGAGTTTTCTTGCCGTCCGATACATAGAACATGGCGCGCGCATCACTTTAATGCGGTTGCCATGTTATAATATCTGCCGCTCTGCCAGGGCCGGATTATAATTGGATCACCTGGAGCTACTGCTCCAGGCCCCCGCTCCACTGATTTCATGGGGGGCCCCGCGCCCCCCTCAGACCTCAGATCAGCCCACCCAGCCACTTTAAAAAAAGCATACTTACCTGTTCTGGCCGCCGCTGTCCTCAGGTCCCGCGCTCCACTGTGTTCCCTGCAGGCGCGCACTATGACCTGACGCAGCGTCAGGTCATAGTGCGCGCCGGCAGGGAACACAGTGGAGCGGGGAGCCTGAGGACAGCGGCGGCCAGAACAGGTAAGTATACTTTTTTTAAAGTGGCTGGGTGAGCTGATCTGAGGTCTGAGGGGGGCCACAAGACGCTGGTCTGAGGGGGGCACAAGACGCTGACCTGAGGTCTGATAGGGGCATATGGGGGCACATTGTGTTGATCTGAGGTCTGAGGGGGGCCACAAGACGCTGACCTGAGGTCTGATGGGGGCACATTGTGTTGATCTGAGGTCTGATGGGGGCACAAGACGCTGACCTGAGGTCTGATGGGGGCACAAGACGCTGACCTGAGGACTGATGGGGGCACAAGATGCTGACCTGAGGTCTGATGGGGGCACAAGACGCTGACCTGAGGTCTGATGGAGGCACAAGACGCTGACCTGAGGTCTGATGGGGGCACAAGACGCTGACCTGAGGTCTGAGGGGGGCCACAAGACGCTGACCTGAGGTCTGATGGGGGCACATTGTGTTGATCTAAGGTCTGATGGGGGCACAAGACGCTGATCTGAGGTCTGATGGAGGCACAAGACGCTGACCTGAGGTCTGATGGGGGCACAAGACGCTGACCTGAGGTCTGATGGGGGCACAAGACGCTGACCTGAGGTCTGATGGAGGCACAAGACGCTGACCTGAGGTCTGATGGGGGCACAAGACGCTGACCTGAGGTCTGATGGGGGCACAAGACGCTGACCTGAGGTCTGATGGGGGCACAAGACGCTGACCTGAGGTCTGATGGAGGCACAAGACGCTGACCTGAGCTCTGATGGGGGCACATTGTGTTGATCTAAGGTCTGATGGGGGCACAAGACGCTGATCTGAGGTCTGATGGGGGCACAAGATGCTGACCTGAGGTCTGATGGGGGAACAAGACGCTGATTTGAGGTCTGATGGGGGCACAATGTATTGATCTGAGGTTTATTATCCCTGTACAGTGACATCACTGTGTGTATTATCCCTGGACTTTGACATCACTGTGTTTATTATCCCTGTACTGTGACATCACTGTGTTTATTATCCCTGTACGGTGACATCACTGTGTTTTATATCTCTGTACTGTGACATCACTGTGTTTATTATCCTTGTACAGTGACATCACTTTGTGTATTATCCCAGTACTGTGACATCACTGTGTTTATTATCCCTGTACTGTGACATCACTGTGTTTATTATCTCTGTACTGTGACATCACTGTGTTTATTATCCCTGTACGGTGACATCACTGTGTTTATTATCCCTGTACGGTGACATCACTGTGTTTATTATCTCTGTACTGTGACATCACTGTGTTTATTATCTCTGTACTGTGACATCACTGTGTTTATTATCCCTGTACAGTGACATCACTGTGTGTATTATCCCAGTACTGTGACATCACTGTGTTTATTATCCCTGTATGGTGACATCACTGTGTTTATTATCCATGTACGGTGACATCACTGTGTTTATTATCTCTGTACTGTGACATCACTGTGTTTATTATCTCTGTACTGTGACATCACTGTGTTTATTATCCCTGTACGGTGACATCACTGTGTTTATTATCCCTGTACAGTGACATCACTGTGTTTATTATGTCTGTACAGTGACATCGCTGTGTTTATTATGTCTGTACAGTGACATCGCTGTGTTTATTATGTCTGTACAGTGACATCACTGTGTTTATTATCCCTGTACAGTCATGGCCAAAAGTTTTGAGAATGATACAAATATTAATTTTTACAAAGTCTACTGCTTCAGTTTTTATAATGGCAATTTGCATATACTCCAGAATGTTATAAAGAGTGATCAGCTTAACAGCAATTACTTGCAAAGTCAATATTTGCCTAGAAAATGAACTTTATCCCCCAAAACACATTTCAACATCATTGCAGCCCTGCCTTAAAAGGACCAGCTAACATCGTTTCAGTGATTGCTCCATTAACACAGGTGTGGGTGTTGATGGGGACAGGGCTGGAGATCAATCTGTCATGATTAAGTAAGAATGACACCACTGGACACTTTAAAAGGAGGCTGGTGCTTGGCATCATTGTTTCTCTTCTGTTAACCATGGTTATCTCTAAAGAAACAAGTGCAGTCATCATTGCACTGCACAAAAATGGCCTAACAGGGAAGAGTATCGTAGCTAGAAAGATTGCACCTCTATCGCATCATCAAGAACTTCAAGGAGAGAGGTTCCATTGTTGCCAAAAAGGCTCCAGGGCGCCCAAGAAAGACCAGCAAGCGCCAGGACCGTCTCTTAAAAGTGTTTCAGCTGCGGGATCGGGCTACCAGCAGTGCAGAGCTTGCTCAGGAATGGCAGCAGGCAGGTGTAAGTGCATCTGCACGCACTGTGAGGCGCAGACTCTTGGAGCAAGGCCTGGTCTCAAGGAGGGCAGCAAAGAAGCCACTTCTCTCCAGAAAAAACATCAGGGACAGACTGATATTCTGCAAAAGGTACAGGGAGTGGACTGCTGAGGACTGGGGTAAAGTCATTTTCTCTGATGAATCCCCTTTTCGATTGTTTGGGACATCTGGAAAACAGCTTATTCGGAGAAGACGAGGTGAGCGCTACCACCAGTCTTGTCTCATGCCAACTGTAAAGCATCCTGAAACCATTCATGTGTGGGGTTGCTTCTCAGCCAAGGGAATCGGCTCTCTCACAGTCTTGCCTAAAAACACAGCCATGAATAAAGAATGGTACCAGAATGTCCTCCGAGAGCAACTTCTCCCAACCGTCCAAGAGCAGTTTGGCGATCAACAATGCCTTTTCCAGCATGATGGAGCACCTTGCCATAAAGGTGATAACTAAATGGCTCAGGGAACAAAACATAGAGATTTTGGGTCCATGGCCTGGAAAATCCCCAGATTTTAATCCCATTGAGAACTTGTGGTCAATCATCAAGAGACGGGTGGACAAACAAAAACCTACAAATTCTGACAAAATGCAAGCATTGATTGTGCAAGAATGGACTGCTATCAGTCAGGATTTGGTCCAGAAGTTGATTGAGAGCATGCCAGGGAGAATTGCAGAGGTCCTGAAGAAGAAGGGTCAACACTGCAAATATTGACTTGCTGCATTAACTCATTCTAACTGTCAATATAAGCTTTTGTTACTCATAATATGATTGCAATTATATTTCTGTATGTGATAAAAACATCTGAGAAACACACATAAAAACCAGAGGGCAGCAGATCATGTGAAAATATAATATTTGTGTCATTCTCAAAACTTTTGGCCATGACTGTACAGTGACATCGCTGTGTGTATTATCCCAGTGCAGGAAGAGGTAAGTGGTCTGTGTTTGTGTGTTTGTTTTCTATTTTTCAGGGTCGTGAATGCAGAGGATTACGTCGGATTCGGTGGACTACGTCGGACCAGCTTTTTTTTTTTTTTTTTTTTAATAAAATGGTCAAACAGGGGTCTGGGGGAGTGTTTATTTCAATAAAATGTTTTATACTTGTGTGTGTGTATTTTTTTTTTTACAATACTACAGTTTTAGTAATTAGGGCTATCTACAGGCGGCCCTGATTACTAATACTGGGCTTAGTGCTTGCCGGTATGGCAGGCCAGCACTAACCCCAACATCTATTACCTCGGCACCCACCGCCACCAGGGGTGCCGGGAAGAGCCGGGTACCCGCAGGACCGGACCTTCTAAATTGAGGGTCTGGCTCTGGGGCGGCTGCAGGCTGGTACCATTAGGCTGGGAAGGGCCAATAACCGTGTCCCTTCCCACCCTGGTAGTGCCAGGCTGCTTCTGCTGGTTGTATCTGGCTGGCGAAGGAAAAGGGGGGACCCCACGCCATTTTTTTACAAAAATAATTAAATAATTTTTTTAAAAATGGCGTGGAGTCCCCCCCTTTTTTCCTTCGCCAGCCAGATACAACCAGCAGCGGCAGCCTGGCACTACCAGGGTGGGAAGGGACACGGTTATTGGCCCTTCCCAGCCTAATGGTACCAGCCTGCAGCCGCCCCAGAGCCAGACCCTCAATTTAGAAGGTCCGGTCCTGCGGGTACCCGGCTCTTCCCGGCACCCCTGGTGGCGGTGGGTGCCGAGGTAATAGATGTTGGGGTTAGTGCTGGCCTGCCATACCGGCAAGCACTAAGCCCAGTATTCCAGTATTAGTAATCAGGGCCGTCTGTAGATAGCCATAATTACTAAAACTGTAGTATTGTAAAAAAAATACACACACACAAGTATAAAACATTTTATTGAAATAAACACTCCCCCAGACCCCTGTTTGACCATTTTATTAAAAAAAAAAAAAAAAAAAAAAAAAAGCTTGTCCGACGTAGTCCACCGAATCCGACGTAGTCCTCTGCATTCACGACCCTGAAAAATAGAAAACAAACACACAAACACACACCACTTACCTCTTCCTGCACTGGGATGTCACTGTACAGGGATAATAAACACAGTGATGTCACTGTACAGGGATAATAAACACAGTGATGTCACAGTACAGAGATAATAAACACAGTGATGTCACTGTATAGGGATAATAAACACAGTGATGTCACAGTACAGGGATAATAAACACAGTGATGTCACAGTACAGGGATCGGCGTCTCGTGCCCCCATCAGACCTCCGGTCGGCGTCTCGTGCCCCCATCAGACCTCAGGTCGGCGTCTCGTGCCCCCATCAGACCTCAGGTCGGCGTCTCGTGCCCCCATCAGACCTCAGGTCGGCGTCTCGTGCCCCCATCAGACCTCAGGTCGGCGTCTCGTGCCCCCATCAGACCTCAGGTCGGCGTCTCGTGCCCCCATCAGACCTCAGGTCGGCGTCTCGTGCCCCCATCAGATCTCAGGTCGGCGTCTCGTGCCCCATCAGACCTCAGGTCGGCGTCTCGTGCCCCCATCAGACCTCAGGTCGGCGTCTCGTGCCCCCATCAGACCTCAGGTCGGCGTCATGCCCCCATCAGACCTCAGGTCGGCGTCTCGTGGGCCAGTCCGACACTGTGCAGGTCCCTACCTTATGTAAATTTAGGTCACATGTCACTGCCAGCCAATCACTGCTGGGGAGGTATAGGGGCTGTTACATCACAGCAGGCGTTCCCACAGGCTTCCCTTTGATGCTGATTGGCTGAAAAAAACGGGCATTTCAAACTTGCAGTGACGCACGAATAATCACGAATCCGCGCTGCCTCGGGATGCCGAGCCGAGCCGAAGCGGGCAATATTCGTGCGAATCACGAATATTGCCGCTTCGATTCGCTCATCACTAATTGTTATTAGAAAGCCAGATGACTTTCCTGAAAAACTGTAATTAGAAAGCCGGATGACTTTCCTGAAAAATTGATTTTAGAAAGCGGGATGACTTTCCAGAAAAATTGTTTTTAGAAAGCAGGATGACTTTCCTGAAAAATTGTAATTAGAAAGCCGGATGACATTCCTGAAAAATTGTTTTTAGAAAGTGGGATGACTTTCCAGAAAAATTGTGTTTAGAAAGCAGGATGACTTTCCTGAAAAATTGTAATTAGAAAGCCGGATGACTTTCCTGAAAAATTGTAATTAGAAAGCCGGATGACTTTCCTGAAAAATTGTAATTAGAAAGCCGGATGACTTTCCTGAAAAATTGTAATTAGAAAGCCGGATGACTTTCCTGAAAAATTGTTGCATATGCAACTCAGATGAAGAGGAGGAGGAGGAGGAGGAAAGCAAGCAATTTAGGAGGTAGCCTGAGGTGGGGATGAGAACTGGGGGGATATCCATGACCTGTTCATCTTGATGAACGTGAGGATGTCAGCGTTGTCGGTGGACAGGTGCGTCCGTTTGTCCGTAATGATACCCCCGGCGGCGCTAAAAACCCTTTCAGACAGTACACTTGCAGCAGGGCAGGCAAGCACCTCAAGAGCGTACTGCACAAGTTCTGGCCACCTGTCCAGCTTGGCCAGCCAGTAATTATATGGCGTGGAGTTATCGCTCAGGGCGTTGGTCTGGTCCGCGACATACTCCCTCACCATCTTGCGGTACTGTTCCGCCCTGCTCTGCCTGCCCTGTGGCTGTGTCGTACTGTCTTGCTGGGGTTTAAGAAACTTGGCAAAAGCATGGAAGAGTGTACCCCTGCCCTTGGCGCCTACACTGACTTTCCCCCTCCTCTCCTCTACAACTTCAGCCACTGCAGTCCGCCCCCTGCTGCTCGGCTGGTCTGGAAAGGCCTGTAGCAATTTCTGAACCAGGGCCTTGTGGTAGAAAGTGACTCGGGTGCTCCTTTCCTCCACGGGTATAAGTTGGGCAAAGTTGTCCTTGTAGCATGGGTCAAGGAGGGTGTACACCCAATAGTCATTGGTGGACAGTATCCTCCCGGGGATCACGACAAAGACAGCCAAGCATAAAGTCTACCATGTGCCCTACTGTGCCAACACGCAAGCCTTCAGCCTCCTCACTTAGCGGACTCTCCATCTCCTCCTCCCCCCCTTCCTCCGACCCCAATTCATCCTCCTCAGCCCATACCCGCTCAACAGGTAGCATGGAATCACCCCCTGATGCATGGTGCCCAAGAGTTTCTTCCTCCTCCTCAGCCTCCTCCTCCTCCTCCTCAGTTTCGGAGGAAACTTAGCTCAAGGAATTAGGAGCTCTGTATCAGAAAACATAGCTGATACCACTATAAAGATATATTATAAAATAATAAATGTGCACAGAACTTTGGACCTATGTAGATTAAAAAATATACAGTGTTTAAGAGTGGGCACTCACCATAAGGCCTCATGCACACAACCGTGTCCATTTTGAGGTCTGCAAACCACAGATCTGTAAAATACAGTTGTGGTTTATGTGCTTTCTGCATTTTTTTTCCGGACCCATTGATTTCAAGTCCATGGTCTGCATTTTATAGACATATTTTATCTTTTTGCGGATCAGAAATATGGATGTGGAAAGCACCCTCATGATCCATGTGCTTTCCACATCTTATGTCTGTTCTACAAAAAAAAAAGTAGAATATCCTATGCTTAGCCACAAAATATGGACCACAGACATTCAGGTCAGATGCTGTGCATCTGGTTGTGCGCATGAGGACTAAGCAGCATGTATGGGACACACAATTCAACATAGCTTATCTAGTGTCCAACAGTAGGTTTGCCTAGCAGTATATCACCATAAATAATGATCGCATAGTAATACCACACCAGAAGCCTCTGAATAATAATGCCGACAGCAGTACCCTAGTGCACTTACAATACTCTCTGCAGAGCAGTGCTTGACACCTGTGTCTGTATGGCAGTGCCTCATCAGAACTTTAGTAGCTCGGAAAAAGTGAATGGTGGGTATATGAATGATTAGACTTCTCTTATATCTGCCATTATGTTTAGTGCTGAAAAATATGAACTATGAATACAAGACAAAAGGATAACCCATTATGTTTCTTGTAGATAACTCTCAGCCGTTCCTAGAAATGAACACTCGTACACCTGGTATTGCACATATGGATGTTAAGGCGAAAGAACTGATTGTTCCATGCCGCGTGAGCTCACCGAAATTTAAAGTCACTTTGCATTATGTAAGTATTTGATTTATTATGATTGTGCTAAAAACATATTCTGCCTGGAAGAGATCTGGGAACATCTGTTTAGCATACAGCAATACGATCCCAGTATGTGATGTATAGAGGTGCTAAGTGGTACCTTGTACATTGTGTGCTCTTTACACAATAAGATATACATTTATAGACATGTCCAGCAATGCATCCTTACATTCTCACTGGGAATTAATTCTTCTGTTTGAACAATGGTTTTGTTCCATTAAGCTGGACCTTCAATTTCAGGAAATGATAACAAATTTCCTCCTTTTACATAGTTTACAGATTTACATCTGCATTGAAAAGAAGTGACCTCAATTCATGAGGGCATACATGAAATATATAGATACAGTATATCTACAGTTTATATCTGTACTCATTTGCTACCTAAATAATTCACTTGAACTGGTTGCCGAGTGTTTCCTGATGGTTAATAGTTATGGTTTTGGACTCCTAAGTGGACTCCTAAGCTCACAAAGAGAAGATATTTCAATTAGTAAAATACAGAAACTGAATCTTTTCCCACAAAACTATATATAACTAGAATTGTATCAATCTTCTCAGCTCCTCCTGATCTATAAAGTTTTGAAGTACACTATTCCAATATATGATTGATTTAATGGCCTTATAATACCTGACAGACTCAGCTTAATATCCAGTGGATGGCAATATTGCAAAGTCGAAAATGCTATTTATAATATAAGGCACTGGCCTTCAGTGACAGATGGTTTAAATATAAGATTGGTACTTAAAGGGAATCTGTCTTTTCCAAACCACAGTGATGCTGAGCCCGGTTATGTAATTTGTATCTTCATACTCACTTGCATTCTGACGCTGTGCTCCAACAAAGCAGCAGTAAAATGCATTGAGAGGACTCCTGAGCTTGTGCACATAATGGAGAGGACTCCACGAGGAGTCCTGTCAGTGCATTTTACTGGTTTGTTGGAGCAGGGGCAGACACAGACAGCAGAGGGCCCCTGTGCAAAGAAAGTGCCTGGACCCCCCCCCCCAACAAATTCTCAACCTACAAGGAAAGGAAACTACATACAATGCAACGGCACACTGCCAACCAGATAAAGCACAACATGCCATAGTGATATGAGGTATTCTGAAGCTAATGCTATGCTTGTTTAGTAAATTAGAGATTCTTGGCAAATATATTTTGTACAAAATTATCTGGGCCCGTCCACCAAATCGTCAAGGTGATCTCTGTAGGACGAGAACCTAACACTATTTCCTACCTGTTTTGTGCCAACCATGGCTTCCATATAATCAGGGGGTGTTGGTTCCACATGCATGCTGGGTCCCCTCTTCCTTTTGCTATTTCTGGTGCTTCAAAGGCCTCCACTAATACAGGGATGCAGGTACCAACATGCATGCCGAATCCACTCGGCTTTATAGTTACACTAATTAAAATCAGCCTATGGGGCAGACGGGGCTAGTCAGGAGTGCATGACCAAATGGAGTAGCCACACCTCCAGTACAAACTTTCAAAGAAAAAAAGGGGAATTTCAGTCAGCACATCCCAGTGCGCAGGTGCACGTTGCTATGGCTAAATGCACAAGGAAAGGAATATACATACAATGCAACGGCACACAAATTCTCAACCTAACCTATGATGTCCTAACATTACATACAGCAATACAAAACATACACGGTAAGGCTACTTTCACACATATAGCACTACAATGCGGCCACCTGATTCGGCAGAGAAGTAATGGAATTAGCCGGACACAAACTCAGGCATGCAGCGGTTTATGTCCCACTGATTCTCTGCATTTTTGCCAGATTGTGACCTGATCTCTGCCGGATCCCATTATAGTTAAGTGCCCGGAGCTGGTGAATTCCAGCAGGCTGTTCTCTGCTGGAACAGCCTGCCAGAATTGCTAACTCAGTTGTGAAAGTAGCCTAATACAGCGCCACATACCTCATACATCCAATGATGTCTCCTTAGATGTAGATGTTCTCCTTCCTCATCTTCTCCTTTCAGACCAGGCCGCCATGATGATTTCTTTCAGCCATCTCTTCTCTCTGCAGAGTTTGACAGACAGACATCTTAGTTTCCTACTTTTCCATCATTCTCCCACCTTCTTGAACACCCCATCCTGCCACCCCTAATACTATGCCACTGTGTTCCCCAAAACTATACTGCAGAAACAGTCCCCCTGCAAATACTAGTTACACCTAGTTACACGCAGATACTACCACCTTCAGTAATCACTGGCACACAGTACCCTAAAAAATAACTGCACCCATGAAATAGTGTCCCTGACGCCAATAGTGTAACCATAATGTACCCCAAAAATAACTGTGCTAAGCTAATACTGTAACAGGTTGCCCCTCACAGTAATAGTGCTCCCCGAAGTCCCACCAATAGAAATAATTAGTGCCCCCAGTAGAGCCAATGTCCCCATAGTGCTCTCATAATGTGTACCAATGCCCCCTGTGTGCCCAAAAGACCCTCTTAGTGCCCCCAGTTCATCCAAAGTCTGCATAGTGCCCCATAATGTGTGCCAGTATAATGCCCCTATATAATGACCCCAATAGTGCTCTTCTCCTCCCTTTTCCATAGTGCCCCCCATGTCTGCCAGTATATAAGATAGGGCCCCATAGTGCTCCTCCCCCTCCATAGTGTCCCCATGTGTGCCAGTGAAGATAGGGCGCCCAGTAGATGCCCTCATAGTGCTCCTCTCCCCTCCTTCTCCATAGTGTCACCCATGTGTGCCAGTATACAAGATAGGGCCCCCATAGTGCTCACCCTCATCCATAGTGCCCTCCATGTGTGCCAGTATATATGATAGGGCCCCCCATAGTGCTCCTCCTCCTCCATAGTGCCCCCCACGTGTGCCAGTATATATGATATGGCCCCCATAGTGCTCCTCCTCTCCCATAGTGCCCCTATGTGTGCCAGTATATATATAGGGTCCCCTATAGTGCTCCTCCTCCTCCATAGTGCCCCCCATGTGTGCCAGTATATATAGGGCCCCCGTAGTGCTCCTCCTCATCCATAGTGCCCTCCATGTGTGCCAGCATATATATATATATAGGGCCCCCCATAGTGCCCCCCATGTGTGCCAGTATACATAGGGCCCCGCATAGTGCTCCGCCTCCTCCATAGTGCCCTCCATGTGTGCCAGTATATATATAGGGCCTCCCATAGTGCTCCTCCTCCTACATAGTGCCCTCATGTGAGCCAGATAGTTCACTTAGCATAGTGTAAATGAAAACATTAAACACTAATACTTACCTCCTTGGCTCTTTCAGTGATGCAATGCAGGCCTGTGTCCCGCGCTGTACGGCTCAGGCGTCGTGATGACGTCATCTCGCTGCCTGTGCCGGTCTCTGATAGGCTGCAGGCCCAGTGCCTATATCAGAGGAACAGGGAAGGGAGACGCCTCTACCTCCCCTGGCCCGCAGCACTATTCATCTGTATCTCTGTCCTGATTGTGGAAGCGCTCATCTCTCCCTGCCCTGCTGCCAGTAAGAAAGGGTCCCCTCCCGCCCTGGGCCCCGGTTCGGCTGCACAGGCGGTATGTCCGCCCCTGTGTTGGAGCGCAGTGTCAGAATGCAAGTGATTATCCAGATAAAATTTACATAATCAGACTCAGCACCACTTACACTATACACCACTTACTCTAGTTCAGGGGATGTTTTGGAGCTGACAGATTCTCTATAAAGGGGTATGCTTCTGAGCACACATGACTTTAAAAGAGATCAATAAAGATATTTAGCCTAGCTTGGGCGAGACATAACCCCGAAGTTCTTATCCTCTGTGGTATACTCAGTCATATGTACTAAACAAATGTCTGCTGCAGACATGAAACTGGCAGTATTGCCTTTGTTCTGTGATATTAGCGGTATGATATGTGTCTGGTAGTACTGCACTTCAGTTGGTTTGTCCTAAGGTGATATATTTTACGACACATATATTCAAAATCCTCAATGGTTTAAGCAGATGCCCTCTTAGCAGACTTATTCCACCCTGGAGGATTCTGATGTATTGCACAGGAGGCAGCTTTTGCTTTCTCTCCATTGACTGTGTTTTGACAGAATTTACAAGCCATTATTATTCTTGAAGTGATATTCTCTTGAAGTTGTGTTTCTGTTTCAAATTGTTTAATTACAGTTTGGGCATGTTTCTCGGAGGCTGCTATACAAACACTGTTGAAATTGGCAAGCTATCCTGAGAAGAATTTCACGCTGAGTGATTACAAATTTTGTGATATGTTGCAATGCTTGAATTGATAAAACACACAGATATATGACATTATCCTAACAATCACATTAGTTACTCCATCTACTATTTTCTGCTTAAGGCCTTAATCACACATCAGTGATTCATGGACATGTGTTGTCCGGGTTCTCCACAGGCAGCACATGTACCCATTTTAATGCGTGTGTTCACATTTCCATGTTTTAGCACAGTCCGTAGGTCCTTGGTTTTTGCATGTCCGTGTTTACAAATCCATCATGCCCATTATAGTCTATGGGTCTATGGAAATAAAACAGACGCCATCTGTTTTTCATCTGTGTTTCACGGATCATTTATATGAGATGTTCTGAAAATTAATTTTCAGCTGTGCAGTGTCTGTAGAACAGGGATGACACATGGAGAGCAAAACACGGACACAAGGACTAAACGAGGATTCTTCACGGAAATCTTCACAGATGAATTACTGACCCTCTTATCAAGGATTTCATCACACACATGTAAATAAGGGCTAAATCAGAAGTTGCATTTTCTATCTTTAAAGAGCACCTGTCAGCAGGATATACCCTATTAAATCAGGTATACTATCTGGTAGGATTGATCCTGCTGTTTAAAATGATAGCTGTCTTGTGAAAATCGGTTATGGCATTCCTGAAAAATAAGACTTTTATTCTTTATACTAATGTGGGCTTCAGTACACCAAGGGGCGTGGCCTGTCTCTTTTATGCACCCCAGTTCCTTCCCATTCTAGTTGCTGGCCACACCCCTCTGCACACTGAAACCCTAATTTGCATAAAGAATAAAAGTATTTTTTCTCTGGAACAACACAGCCGATTTTCACAAGACAGGTATCATTTGAATCAGCAGCATCAGCCCTACCAGTCAGTATACCTAATTTAATAAATTTAATCTTTCTGAAAGGTGCTCCTCAACACAATAGTGCAACACAATAAAGGTTGCCTACCAAGCTGTGAAGTACAGGCCAGTAATAATGCTTTGCAGTGTAATTCCCTGAATCAACAACACTTAGATTCCTGTTAAAGGGAGTCTGTCACCACGATTTTGACTATTAAGTTATTTATAGCACTGGATTCAGCTGACTATAAGCATCTCCAAAACGTTATTGTTATAGGGCATAAATGAAGATCTGATGTTAAAAATACCTTTTTTTATCAACTGTCAATCTCTTTCTTAAGGAGCCCAAGGGGATGTGCCAGCGATGTTGGAGCCCGGGCACGGCGATTCAGTTGGAGCCCAGGACCGCCCACCTCATTAATATTCACTTCACTGCTTGAAGCAGTGAAGCTCCGGCACGGCTGTAATCCCGCGCAGGCGCAGTACATTAAGTGGTCTGCGCCGTGCGGTCTGCCGGCTACAGCTTCACAGGATGTACTGCGCCTGCGCGGGATTACAGCCGTGCCGGAGCTTCACTGCTTCAAGCAGTGAAGTGAATATTAATGAGGTGGGCGGTCCTGGGCTCCAACTGAATCGCCGTGCCCGGGCTCCAACATCGCTGGCACATCCCCTTGGGCTCCTTAAGAAAGAGATTGACAGTTGATAAAAAAGGTATTTTTAACATCAGATCTTCATTTATGCCCTATAACAATAACGTTTTGGAGATGCTTATAGTCAGCTGAATCCAGTGCTATAAATAACTTAATAGTCAAAATCGTGGTGACAGAATCCCTTTAAGGCCAATTTCATAGGAAGTTAGTTTTCCTTCCAGTTTGTTTTAGGTCTTTGGAAGGAAAGGACATTAACATGCACATTGTAAGGATTCACAAATTCCAGACAGACATTGCTCAATGCATAGTAATTGAAAGTAGCTTTGGAAAGCTATAATTAGCATTTATCTGTAATTAGTTTAGGCCTCATAATTTCTTTGTCTTTACTGATGGTAATGGTCATGGTCTCTATTCCTTGCGTATTAGCTGCCTCTTAAGATTTATTCTGATTACAATTCTACTTCTAGAAAGGAAATGATAGAGTCGTGTGGAGACATTCAGTCGGCTTCCTGTGTATAAAGGAAGCCTAGGCAGGGAAGTACTCAGTGACGGTAAATATAGAAAGTCCAAATTTAAACTGACAGGCACTACCTGTAAAAAAAATCACAGAGGAATCATTTTACTAAAGTCCACAGAGGAGTCATCTTAATTCATAGTTAATTATTCTTTAAGGCTTAAACCTTCTTTGTGTGCCCTGTTGTTTAAAGGGATACTACCATCCCAATATTATCACCTATTAGCAGCCTATATGTGAAAATTCTATGTAATTATTGTTATATAAAACACGAGTGGAAAGTACTGGATATAATTATTGAATTCACTCTATATACAGTGCCTTGCGAAAGTATTCGGCCCCCTGGAACTTTTGAACCTTTTGCCACATTTCAGGCTTCAAACAAAAAGATATAACATTTTACATTTTTGGTGAAGAATCAACAACAAGTGGGTCACAGTTGTGAAGTGGAACGAAATTTATTGGATCATTTAAACTTTTTTTATAATAATAAAACTGAAAAGTGGCCCCCTTGCATTAATACTTTGTTGCGCCACCTTTTGCTATAATTACAGCTGCAAGTCGCTTGGGGTATGTCTCTATCAGTTTTGTACATCTAGAGACTGAAATTCTTGCCCATTCTTCCTTGCAAAACAGCTCGAGCTCTTTGAGGTTGGATGGAGAGCGTTTGTGAACAGCAGTTTTCAGCTCTTTCCACATATTCTCAATTGGATTCAGGTCTGGACTTTGACTTGGCCATTCTAAGACCTGGATACATTTATTTTTGAACCATTCCATTGTAGATTTTGCTTTATGTTTGGGATCATCTCCCAGGTGCCTTGTGGCAAACTTTAAACGAGACCTTTTATGGATATCTTTGAGAAATGGCTTTCTTTAATGATCCCTAAGCCTGATAAGCCCTCCACTACTCCAGCAAATTTCAGACCCATCTCCCTTCTTAACTGTGATGTTAAACTGTACTCCAAATTGATTTCTCAAAGATTACTTTGCGTATTACCAACTTTAATACATAGTGACCAGGTTGGCTTTACCAAAGGAAGACAGGCTCCTGATGGTACTCGGAGGATTCTAGGCTTGATTGAGAAAGCAGGGAAATTGCGAATGCCTTCTCTGCTTATAACGTTGGATGCGGAAAAGGCATTCGACAGGATACATTGGGGTTTTGCATTTCAAGTATTGGACAAATTTGGTTTCAAGGGCCCCATTCTTCAGGCTATAAAAGCTCTTTATTCTACACCATCGGCAAAGGTGTTGATTAATGGAACTCTTTCACAGTCATTTCATATAACTAATGGTACCCGTCAGGGATGCCCGCTTTCCCCGTTTTTATTTCTCATGGTTATAGAACCATTTGCGGAAAAAATCCGCACATCATCAGTGATTAGAGGAATCCCGGCGGGAGGGAGGCAGCATAAATTGGGTTTGTTTGCTGATGATGTGATATTAACAATGACAGATCCTTTAACCTCGTTGAGAGAAGCTATGCGAGTTATGTGGAATTCGGAGCAGCTTCTTATTATAAGATTAATGAGACGAAATCGCAGATGCTACCGGTGGAAGTGTCTACATCCCTAAAAACTGCAATATCCGGGGAATTCCCTTTCCAGTGGGCCTCCTGATCCATTACATACCTGGGTATTCAACTGACTTATCCCCTATCAAATCTACAAGCTTGTAACTATGACTCCCTTTTCACTAATATTCAAGGTGACCTTTTGAATTATTCTAAAGTAGACCTTACGTGGCTAGGCCGCATAGTTACATACAAAATGATGATACTGCCGAAGATACTTTATTATTTTCGTACGTTAGCTATACCTTTATCAAACTCTACTGTCTCACGGTTTCAAAAACAAATGTTGTCATTTATTTGGAAAGGGGACACACCCAGAGTAGCAGCCTCCATACTTTTTTCCCATAAGAGGCGTGGAGGTATGGGCATTCCTAACTTACGCCACTACTACAATACTATGATATTAAAACAAATGAGATACTGGTGGCTTCGGGATGGTACCATCAATTGGCCTAATATTGAAACTAGTTTAAACGAGGGGAGATCTCTTAAGGCATTGTTACTGGCCCACTCCATTGATTCGGATTTACCACTGCCAGAGGTTTTATCCATTAGAGCCTCTATACAGGTCTGGAGAGAAGCCCTTAAGAAATTCTCTGCAGACTCGCTCATGAAAAATATCCCTCTTCCGATTGAGGTCCTAGAGGTTTTCATTCCAAACCTAGCCACTACAGGTTGGAGATGTAAGGGGGTTAATTATATTTCTGATCTATATGATCGACAATCCCTACGCTCTTTCACTTCATTGCAAACAGAGTTTGATTTGCCTTCTGCCAGTTATTTTGACTATATGAGAATATATGGATATTTGAAAAAGAGACCTCTGTTAACAGCTTCTATTCCCCTGTTCTTGTATAACTGTCTCTCGGAACACTCAGAACGGGTTACCATCTTTTACCTTATCAGATATAAAACTGGTTTTGGTAATTTGTTTTCAGCTTTGGAAACAGGAGGTTTCCTGCAATCGGGAGGACAAATTCCCATTTTTCAGCTCATGTATAGAGTGTGGGACAGAGGAAAGATCCTATTTAAACTGCAGGGCAATGTGGAATGTATACCGTTGTGGTCCAATAGTAGGTTGCCGGAGTTGGCAAAGTTGCAGGTTCCCCCTAGTTGGCAAGCAAAGGGCATACTGTTACTTAAACATATTTATAAGGACAATACACTTAAGTCTTTTTCGCAACTGGTGAAGGAATATGGGGTTCCTAAAACGTCCTTTTATTTTTATCTTCAGGTGCGGCATGCCTTACAAGCCCAAAATAAAACTGCACCAGTGCTTCCGGTAGTATTTCCTGTATATAATATTTTGAAAGGGGTGAGGTTCACTAGTGGTATAATCTCGATGCTTTACAGCACTTTACTACCTAAGCAGGCAGTGGATCTGGAAGTGAGTCGACAAGCTTGGGATAGGGATGTAGGTCCCTTCTCCACAGAGGTATGGAATTGGCTACTGATGCACACACAGAAGCTATCCATTAGCCCTGCCTATAGGATATCGCAGGTGTACTTGTTACATAGGGTATACAGAACTCCGGAATTACTACATAAAATTGGAATACGACCAAACGCTCAGTGTGTTAGATGCTCTAGATCTCCGGCGGGTCTAATGCATATATTCTGGAACTGCCCCAAATTAGACACGTTCTGGCAAAGAGTCCTCCATAGGATCCATAGGGTATTTAAAACTACCGTGCCCAGGGAGCCATTGAATTGTGTGCTGGGGTATTTGGAACTTTTACCTGCAAGTGATATGGTAAAGACGGCTATATCTAAAGTATTATATGAGGCTAGAAAATTGATCGCATCGTTGTGGCTAGATCCAGCTCCCCCTACATTTGGGGCCTTTATACAGCGGGTGAATAACATAATTAAATTAGAGAAAGGAATACATACCAAAAGGGGCAGCCTTAAAAAATACAAAAAGCAATGGTCTGCATGGATTGAGTCTCACAACCTAGTGAGGCTTATTGTTGATGATAGTGTTTGTTAACAATCTCGGTGTCTGAGCTATACTTTCATCATATGCCGGTGCGAGGAGTCCTCTGCTAGGAATAATAGAGAGATGCCGTTGGAGGGAGTCATGCCGTACGGGTTAGTTAGGGGTTTTCTATGGGTGGGGGGGTTGGGGGGGCATTAGGGGTCTTATGTTGATTATATTTCATGCAATATGTTTGTAAAACACTGTTACATTTCTGATTTGCAAATAATGACACAAGACTATATTTGTACTGATGTATATTTTTCTCTTTATCAAAAAACCCAATAAAAACTTATCTAATTAAAAAAAGAACGGGTTACCATCCCTTCAAGACTTATTTACAGTACATTTCTAGGCGACAAAACACTGTTTAAAAAGTCACATTTACTGAATTGGGAGTTAGATCTACAAAATTCTTTTGCGGTCAGTGATTGGCAGAAGGCGATCCATATCACTATCCAATCTACTTCTTGTTCCAATCTTGTTGAGGCCTATCATAAAATCCTGGTACGTTGGTATTATACTCCGGTGAACTTGTCCCGTATTTTCCCTGGGGTGGATGTACACTGTTGGAGATGTTTTCAATTTAGAGGCACACTGATGCACATCTTTTGGACCTGTCCGACACTCCAGATGTTTTGGACACAGGTAGAGGAGCTCTTGAGAACAATATTTAAGTGTCTGGCCTAGCTTTGTTGTCTTTGGGAATTTACCAGTTCCCTATCTCCCAAAGGAAATTGATTTGTCATGTTCTCCTGGCTGCTAAATTGTTAATTGCACGGAAATGGAAATCTACCGAGCCCCCTTCCGTAGCAGAATTGAAAAATATGATTTCGACACACTGCATATATGAAAGAATATTAGCTCTACAGAACAGTAGATTACATTCTTTTACCTCATGTTGGAAACCTTGGCTCGATCGCTTTCCATTGCCAACCCTTCATGCATACTAACTGTTCAATATTGTACTACTGTAGACCATTTACTTCTCTGTATTTATGTTCACTTGTTTTAACACTCAGTTGCACTGAGTCTGTTTCCTTGAAAACCAATAAAACACTTTATTTGAGAAATGGCTTTCTTCTTGCCACTCTTCCATAAAGGCCAGATTTGTGAAGTGTTCGACTGATTGTTGTCCTATGGACAGACTCTCCCACCTCAGCTGTAGATCTCTGCAGTTCATCCAGAGTGATCATGGGCCTTTTGGCTGCATCTCTGATCATTCTTCTCCTTGTTTGAGATGAAAGTTTAGAGGGACGGCCGGGTCTTGGTAGATTTGCAGTGGTCTGATACTCCTTCTATTTCAATATGATCTCTTGCACAGTGCTCTTTGGGATGTTTAAAGCTTGGGAAATCTTTTAGTATCCAAATCTGGCTTTAAACTTCTCCACAACAGTATCACGGACCTGCCTGGTGTGTTCCTTGGTCTTCATGATGCTCTGTGCTTTAAACAGAACCCTGAGACTATCACAGAGCAGGTGCATTTATACGGAGACTTGATTACACACAGGTGGATTCTATTTATCTTCATCAGTCATTTAGGACAACATTGGATCATTCAGAGATCCTCAATGAACTTCTAGAGTGAGTTTTCTGAACTGAAAGTAAATGGGCTGAATAATTTTGCACGCCCCACTTTTCAGTTTTATTATTACAAAAAAAGTTTAAATGATCCAATAAATTTCGTTCCACTTCACAATTGTGACCCACTTGTTGTTGTTGATTCTTCACCAAAAATTTAAAGTGTTATATCTTTTTGTTTGAAGCTTGAAATGTGGCAAAAGTTTGAAAAGTTCCAGGGGGCCGTATACTTTCGCAAGGCACTGTATTCCACTTCCTGTCTAGGCTCTTTCATTTCCTCTTTGTTTAGACTTTTAATATGGCTACATTCTCACTTCTCTCTCAGTCAGACCATCACAGTGGCCTGAAATGGTGTGTGTGATTCATTAGAGTACCACAGATTATATTAATAAGTCTAATGCTCTTTCTGTGAACATCTTTATCTGGGTCTATACAAGGAACAATAAAGCTGTCATACTGTCATCCTCATTCTACTCCTAGGCTTATACTAACAGATAAAATCTTCCCCCTACAGGAGCTATAAAGCTATCTATATTGGAATTAACGTTCAGTGGTAAAGTACTGCTAAAATAAAAAAGAATAACAACTAAAAATATAAAAAAAAATTGTATGAATCTTCAGTTTAAAAAAAAAACATATATTCTTCTTAACAGTTAAAGGGTTTTTTCTGGGATTTTAATATCGATCAACTATCCTCAGGATAAGTCATCAATATCAGATTGGACGCTGTCAAACACCTGTCACCCCCGCCAATCAGCTTGTTGAAGAAGCCGTTCCATTCTCTTCTATGGGACGGCTAGTTCCCATACACTTGAATAGGAAGGAGCGTCCCATAAAAATTAATGGGAAGGCTTGTAATTACACCTGCTCACCACTGCAATATTGACTGTGAGCAGGTAAACAATGACGGGAAGGCACCGCTCACATGGAAATCGTCAGGGTGTTGGACCAGGGTTGGAAACCAAAATTTTTCTTTTTTCTGGACAACTTATCCCAAAATCACGGACAGACAATTTTTTTTACAGATAATTTGGAAAACCATAATAAATGATAAAGATTATAAGTAATACAGGTTTATAGCTCAATATACTGATAGCAACTCATTACCAGCATTTACTGTGAGCTGTAAAATGTTGAAAATTGCCACCAAAATAGCATAAGCAAGTACCAGCAGCCTCAAAAAAATCCCAGACTCATCTATTTTTTTTCACGGACACAGGAAAAAAGTTGCCTATTTTTACGGACTGTCTAGAAATTTCTGGACAGTTGGCAACCCTGTGCTGGACCCCCATCAATCTAATATTGATGATCTATCCTGAGGATAGGTCATCAATATTAAAATCCCGGAAAACCCTTAGAGTATTACAATCGACTGATAAAATTGCCAGAGGCAGTTGGAGCAAGATAAGAGTTCTAGGTTTTAACAGTTGGGGACCACTGGTTTATACAATGTGATATGCAGTAGTACTTTAGTAATCAGTATGTGGCCTTTTGACTTTTAACCCCTTAAAAACTGGGTTTTTGTGATTTATTTTTTTATTTTTATTTTTTGCTTTCTACCTTTCAAAGGCCACACCTTGCATTTTATAATGGCACTATTACATTTAATATGTAATATATTGGAAAATGGGAAAACAATTTTTTGAGGGGTGAAATTGAGAAAAAAAAACACGATTCCATCAAGGTTTTTCAGATTTTGATATTATGGCATTCAATTTGTTCTAAAAATTGCATGACATCCTTATTCTGCAGGTCAGTACGATTACACAGATACTAAATTTTACTTTTAAATAATTAAAAACCCTTTGGAGTATATATGACTTTTTGATCACTTTTTATTTTACATTTTTTGGGGTTATATGGAGACCAAAAATGGTGAATAGTGAATTTTTATCTTTTTTTCTGTTATCGCGCTCACCACATTTTTGGGCTTGGCAATGCCTGTTCTATTTATTTATTTAAATTATTTATTTATTTTTATATACAAAATTGCAAAAGGCTAGTGATTTTATTTTTAATATTTTCGTTTTTTTTTTCCTTTTTTTTACGTTTTACATTGCAGATTTTAGTCCCCCTTAGGGGACTTGAACATGCAGTCTTCTGATTGCTTGTCCCATAGATTGTAATAGAATACTTTTGCAGTCTATGAGGTACCAATAGGCTGCCTAAGGAGCTGTGCCTTAGGCACATGGCACATAGCACATAAAGTTCCAAAACACAAGTGTTTACTCAAACTGACATGCCAGGAGAGGTTCTCTTTAAATGGAGTCTGTCAGCAGTTTTAACCATGCAAAGCTGATGACAGCACTAGGTAAATATAGTGAAGCTGTACCTCGGGAGCATTCCCTTGCATAATAAAAGTTCATATTCACACTACTCCTCTAAAACCTTAACAAAAGGTATGTTTGTCCTGTCCTTTCCAGCCCCTACTTAGTATTGGCAGCAGTTTCACAGGGTCAAAGCTGCTGACAAACTCCCTTTTAAAGCCTCAACATGCATACAATATGCTTAGTTTTCTGGAATTTGCAAATGTTGAGCATATAGCAAGATGGCAAATTAGTTTAAATCTTTAGAAGATGAAACTGGCAAAAGCTGTGGTTTGATGCAACCTCTTGGAATTCATAGATTGTTGGCTGCCAACACAGCGTATACATTAATACGTCATATGGTCAGAAGAGGACAAATCAGATAAGGTGTGCAGCCCACAATTGCCAGAATGTTATCATCGGGCAAATACCGAGCACTGCAGTCTATTTGATGACATCAGCCCAAAAATGTTTTTGTTGTGTCCAATTCAATCATTTTCCATAGATGTGTCTTAAATTATCACGTAGCCTAAAATCTATTTCTATTGCCTGGGACAGACCACAATTACTGGCTATAAATATAAATCACTGCAAATAGGCCCCCGGGACAATGTGATCTATGTTTTGGATGGCTGAAGTTGAGTCATGGAGGTATATTACTGCATACAGTCAGGATGAGAGAGTGATCTTGATGACAAGCAGTGACAGCTCTGATGGGAATAGTCTTGTGGTTTGGATGCTTTCATGAATATAATGATAAATACCTTCCCCGTCTTTCAATACTATGCATAAGTAACAATGTTGATTGACATGAATAGGATAAAGGAAATGTGGAACCAATTAATATAATGTAGCATGTAGGAAGAACTTCACTATATAACTGAAAGATCTGCAGCTAGAAGTATTGTCCACATTAAAGCACAGCACCTATTTTATTCTATAGAAGGCAATCTACAGTGGAGTGTTCATTTAGAAGTATTTTTTCCCACAAATCCGTGAATGATGCCACTTGTTTAGTTGAAAAGCTTAAAGTTTTTACAAAACAGGACAACGGGGGTCATTTATTAAGAACAGTGTTTTAGACGCCGGTCTTAATAACCCCTTGCACTGGTGGTGGATCCGCTGATCCTTGTTGGCTTAAATTTAGACCATTTTCTACGCCTACATAGAGAATGATAAATGAGACAGGCCTGCCAGCCCATCCAATTCCCTGCCCATACCATGCCCCCTTTTTAAGCAGGGAAAAGTCACAGATTGCGTCATAAATAACATTTGCGTCGCAATCTGTGACAGATGTACGCCTAAAAACTGGTATATACCATTTAGTAAATGACCTCCAATATATTTACAATGAAACGTCAAGGCTATGGACACCTGTTACATGAGAGGATGTATAAATATAATTGCAATTAGTTTTGTTCTGCAGTGTTTATTCTTTCTTTAATTTATTTTCAGTCCCCCTTTATATGCAGTTTAAAACTTGCTCAGTTGCGGACTTTTCTCATGTCTCTCACAGTGATACATGCAGAATTCAAAGCTGTGTGTCCAGGATGCTGCTGTCTTCACTAGCTCTCGTGTCTCAGCAGAGCTTTATTCCTGTACTGCTGTTCCCTTCTACAACTCATGTATTTTCTCCACGCAGCCTATGATTCTACCCCGGCAAACTACCTTGTGATCTGCCCTCCTTGGATGCTTTTCCCGTACTCTGATCTGCCATGTACATTTTCCTCCCTGCTATGCAGCCTAACGATACTTAAGGCTTTTACATGTATTGTATAAGTTCCTGCATGTGCAACCACCTCAGTGATCATACTGAAGTGGACACAGAATGAGGAAAAGATGCAGATATATTTTATTGAATAACTTAGTGGCAATAATAATTTTTTAATTAAGTGCAAGATCCAAGTGCTGGTTTGAGAAATGTAGAATATTTTAACTCCTTTAAAGGTGTTCTCCAGGAATGATATATAATGGCCACCAGCATCCTGTTGTAGTATGTGATCAGGGCTAGTTGCAACCACTTGCAGAGCTTCCTAGAAGATTGAGGGGGTAAGGCCTCAGTACACAACCCAATGCTGTACAACAGATGGTAATTATGCTATCCTGCCTATGATATGCCATCATGGGTGAGCAGCCTGACAGGAACACTCACCAATATGTAGTAGATCCAGAGCTTAGTGTACAGCGAGGCCCTGTCCCCTTAACCCCCATAGGCAGCTATGCAAGTGGAAGCCACTAGTTCTGCTCATATTCTAGGACAGGTTGCTGGAGGCCATTTCAAATCATTCCCTGAGAACCCCTTTAAGCTTTTATATGTTCTGCCTGGGAAATGTCTTTTATCACATTCACTCTCCAAGAGCTTTTTTGTTTTTAATAATGTATACTGTTAATATATGGATGTAGCTATCTTAAAGTTGCTGCTTAGTCTATTAAATCGTTTCCTGAATGTCAAATTAAAGACTGCTACCTCTGTATATAAATTTAGCTGTTTTTTGTAAAAAGGTTAACTTTGTATTCTTCCCTTCAGTTCCACAATAAATTAAAAATAGATCAGCGTGGAATGGAGTGGGACCCTCAGATTGGCTTTACAATACCATCTCCTCACCACAGTCTTCAAGAAATTTTACAGTGTGAAACTGAGGTCAGAGGAAAACGTTATCACACTCTGTTCTGGAAACAAAACGTAGGTAAGCATGAAGTATTGTTTTTGGACTTTCATTTTTAGTTCATTATGGCTGAATTTTAATAATTTTTAATTAATACATTCGCAATACATATTTGCTGAGTTATTGCCAGCCTCAGGCGCTGTTGAGAGTTTGTGGCACCTATGGATCTATATTCTTCTTAACAGTTAAAGGGGTTTTCCGGGATTTTAATATTGATGACCTATCCTCAGGATAGGTCATAAATATCAGATTGCCGCAGGTCCAGCTCCTGGCACCCACCGCCCATCAGCTGGTCGTAGAGAAGGCTGTGTTCCAAGCCAGCGCTGCTTTCCCTTCATTGTTTACCTGCTCACCGTCCACATCACAGAGGCAAGCAGGTGTAATTACAAGAAGCCGTCCCATTCACTTCTATGGGGTGGCTCATTTCGATACATTTGAATGGGAAGGAGCCGTCCCATAGAAGTGAATGGGACGGCTTTTCATTATTACACCTGCTCACCGTTGCAATGTTGACGGCAAGCAGGTAATCAATGAAGGAAAGGCTGCGCTTGCACGGAGTGCGGCCTTATCTTCAAACAGATGATCAGCGGGGGTGCCGGGCGTCAAACCCCTGCTGATTTCATATTGATGACATACCCTGCGGATAGGTCATTAATATTAAAATCCCAGAAAAACCCCTTTAGCAATTATATCATACTTTCTACTACTTAAATTTAGCCATTGAAATCAAAAACTTAAGGATTATTTTGAGATACAGGATCCACCTCAGAGCCTACCAAATGATGACTTGGCAACCCTAATGGGCTGTATGCCAATTTAGCCCAATGTTCTCTAATGGTTTAACATCTTGAAACAAACATTTCCACTATTACTGGGACCGGTATTCATGGCTCAATCATGCAGAAGAACAAAATGGATCTTATTCAGTGCTGTCATCAAGAATTTAACCAATGATTTTATAAATAAAGGTTCACTGTTTCAGACATGTTGCATTAAAAGCATGTTTCAGACGCAAACCAATTACTTTCTTAAAAACATGGAATGGACTCAAGTTCGAGTCCAAGATGTTTTAAAGGGGTTGTGCCACTAATATAAAGGTATCCCATCCAAAAGATATCACTGTTATATCACCTTTCCTAGATACCACCATTTATCAAAACCACCCTATTCTACAGTTATTAACTGACAATTACAACTTGTGACAAATCTGTTTTGATATTCAGTTGCTGTAGTCCTGCATTGGAGCCTTGTAATGTAGGATGCACAAGAGTCATTGGTAAGAACAAGGAACATTGTAAGTGTCACATGTTCTGCGGATGTCAGGACACAACTCACTGCCCTAAGACATGATGGGACAGCAGACAGATAACAAATCATGAATAGAATTCAAGCATGGGAGATAAGAGAAAACTGCAAATGAGGTACTTTTGAAAAGAAAAGAAAATAATCCAAGGAATGGTAGCTAGATTCATTGATAAAAATAAACTTTAGAGTGAAAAGTATTATATGGCACAACCTCTTTAACTGGACACAAAAAGTGAGCCTTTGTTCATTAAATGTTGAACCCTTGATAAATGCACCATTTTGTTTCCATTTTTGTTCTTCTGTATGATCGATTCAAAAAATATAGTATAGCTTTCCTGCTCAGGAACAAATCAGACTCCAGTTTCTTAAAGCAAGGCTTATTCTTCTGTTTTGAAGGTTGTGCTAAAAATATGCCCTCATTCAGAATCTAGAATTACTAATATTTTTTGCACGCTTCTTGCTAAAAAGAGAAAACATATTTTTTGTTTTTGCTTAGCAGTTAGGTGTTTTTATCCATCAATCTGCCAAAGCACAAATGACATCCATAGGGGATCACTCAAATACTTCTCAGTTTGGGATTACATACACAGGACCACTGGCGCGAAGCACTTTGTGTCGCTACTGGAGTTATTCTATAACGTGAAATAATTTATGTTTTTAGTGAGCCTTTCCAGCAGGTTTGGCAGCATTCAATTTTTTTTTCTACAAACTTCAAAAATACTAGGAATGAGAGAAAAAAAATTAGCATTCTAACTTATCCAATGTGTCACTCTGCTGTCCGTCTATTCCGTATTAACTAAGGGCTTCTACATTTGTTGATAGAACAATCATGAGCGAATTATTACGTTTCACTGGCCAAACGCCTGGTAAAAATGAATGACAGGTGAGGAAATGGAGGGTGAACTTGATACTTATAACTAAATCCTAAGGATTAAGCATTTCATGAAGTTCATAATATTCATGTAAATCGCTCACAAGTAACTTTGCATCAGTGGTCATCACTTCTTGTTTTTGAGTTTTATTTAGTTATTTTATTTATTTATTTACACACATTTCATAGATGATTACAAACCTTTTTAGTTTCAAATGCATGAATGAGCCACATGTAGCAAAATAAAGAAAAAAAAACAGATTAAAAATAGAGATGTAGTAGTAGCCCATAAGGATAGATAAAGGGGTGGTAGTGGATTCATACAGGTAGTTAAAGGAATTGTTGAGTTAATCCTCATCTGTTGGCCAAAGAAGAGAGTTACCACAGGAGCATCTCTCACTCTGGAGGACCTGACCTTTCCTACATTACACAACCGCCTGATATGAAAGGGCACTATAGTAGTGTTGCAGGGAAACATTGCCATGCTTTCTGACAGATTATAGATGACTGTTCCAATAAGGTGACATTTTGTGATCGGCTCATTGTGCAGGGATTGTGCAAAGCAATGAAACTCTTTAATTCTAAAATATTAATGCAAAATAAAGCCCTGAAATTACAGATTTTAGATGTAATAGTGATTGACTCCAATAATCTCATTTCTTTGTGGCACACTCACAGGGATCCGGGAAACTGAGATTTGGTGAACTGTTTTGGCATGGTCAGAGGAGATGATGAACTAATACAAAAGCAATACAAAATTATGTGTGACCACTTAAACCCCTATATTTCAGCTTCTTGGACCTCTGTCAGTGAGCTATGGGTTTAACCACAGTAATCTTTGAATATTAGTATTTTGATGAGGACTGAGGTCACCGTTCAACTTTTTATGACCTGTTTTTAGTGGAAATCAGAATTGGATCATTAGAAATAAAAGCCTTGTACCCCCTTCATGTTGCCAATTGGCAACAATAGAAGCTTTTATGCAAAAATGACACCATGGATATCATAGCATTACTAGACCTTGGTATTTGGATCAAACCCATATATACCGTACATAGAGAAGAAAGGGCCCCATAGCAAGGATCAAACCAGGCACAGGACAGAAGGGTTTCTGCCTAAACCCTTTTCAATCACCCTTGGGCCATTTTTCCACTGCCTCATTTGCTAAACGTTGTTCCTAAGAGGGTAGAGTCCTGACCAGGTTTTCACCTCCAGGAGAAGAGGAGATAATCCCAACTAAGACTGGACCCCTCTTGCCCTGGGCCCCATAACAGTCGCATGGTCTGCAGCTATGGTAGTAATGCCCCTATCAGTAAACAATAAGATACAAACACTATGACTATGACAGCATCATATTTAATAAGGTTCTTCACTATTACCAGTGTGATAAGGTTCTTCACTATTATCAGTGTGGTTCAATCTCCAGTTGAACCCACCGATGGTACAGAAAATCAGTATAAACGTGCTTCTTCAGAAAAAAAACTGCAATATTTGCACTGTGCAATCATAGTCTGTGTCAGTTAAAAAAAGTTAATCCTTTTGCAAGTCATAAAAGGGGGTCCTATCCTGTGACTTATTGGTAAATTATGATAAAACTGCATTCATTTTTCATGAGTTTTTCCTTAAGTGTAATCTCACATGGTGTATTTTAGCACTGAAAAAATATGCCATATAATTCACAGCATAAACCCTCAGATTCAACCCTTTTTTTTCTTTTTTGAATATTCTTTCTCCTTTTTGTAAACTTATTTCTTTAAAAAAAAGTTGGTAGATGATACTGTATGTCCAATAACAGGTCATAAAAAAATTGCTGGAGGATATTTACCTTTTTTTGCACTTTTTACTGTAACTTGGGCATCCATAGAAGCCCCAATTACAGGGAAAAACAGCCCTCTGTGCTGGAATTTTACACAGGCAGAGCTAGCTGATCTGGGTCTGCTAAGACCCAACAGCTCTGCTATGCCTAAAAACATCTTAGCATTGCTGTTTACTGCATGGAACTCATTGAATGTTATGTACCCAAGAAGAGAGAAAGTAGAAAACAGTAATAAACCAGTTCCTCATGGCCTTTGGCTGTCTCTGAAATACAGGGAACCAGCCGTTTCTGCTACATTGCAGGACCAGGAGTTTTAAACCTGTGCCCTACATGTACAATGCTCTAGATTAAAGCCCAGTACTTGTACATGTATGGCATGTGGTCATAAACAAGTTAATCATCTAGATTGTATGTAAGTAGAGATGAGCAAATCAGTTTTAACAAATCAATTTGTCTCATTAGCAGGGCTTCTTCATCTGTAGGGGGCTGTCTCTGCAAATGAATAAGAACCCATCTGCCAAAACATTGAAAGGGCTAGACAATTAGCCCTGCCTTGACAACTTCCTGCCTGTGCCGCTGCTCCAATTAGCAGAATAAGGGCACAGACTCTGCTTTTGCTGCGAAGACTCCTTGGAAGGTGAAGAGGAAAAAAAAGTTTACGGCATTCACCATACCACCACTGGAAAAATATTTTTATATTTTAAAAGTTCAGACATTTTTGGACATGGTGATACAATTTATTTTTGACTTGTAATCTAAGGGATTCTGAAAGGCTGCCTGCCAGTCTGCAGCATTTGAGGAGTTAAATGTATTATACAGCCAGCACCCACCATGTATGGAGAGGGATCAGCTTGTGATCCTGTTCCATACACCTCTTGCGCCCTGCTGACATAGTATTAAATCAGGGGGCGCCAGGAAGTTAATAATAAAATGGGAACTGCCTTGACGATCTCACTGTGGATCTATTAGCCAAGAGCCCTGGCAAACAGCTGATTTTGCTCAAAGAGGTGGGTTCTAGACTCTGGCTCAGAGAAGCGGAACCCAAGTAGGAATAGAAACATAGGTTGTCCTGAAGGACAACCCATTTCATATAAAGATTCTATCCTATCAAGCACTCGCAAGCATTCACATGACATTTAAGGTATGCCATGCTCCGTCTTAACATATGTTATAATTCTTTGCAATTTCTAGCACTCATACAGTACAGACCAAAAGGTTTGGACAGAACCTAGAATATAAGACATATTTTCAGTTGTATCACACTTTTTTGTTAAGTATATAATTCCACATGTGTTAATTCATAGTTTTGATGCCTTCAGTGTGAATCTACAATTTTCATAGTCATGAAAATACAGAAAACTCTTTGAATAGAAGGTGTGTCCAAACTTTTGGTCTGTACTGTACATATATATATATATATATATATATATATATAATTAGAAAAGAAAAATGTAACTAATAACTACAGTGGTACTTGAAAGTTTGTGAACTTTTCAGAATTTTTTACATTTCTGTATAAATGTGACCCTAAACTACATTACATTTTCACAAAAGTCCAAAAATACTAGACTTGGATTGCTAATTAGTCATGAACACCATATTTGAAGAAGAGAGGTACATCGTGCCAAAAATAAGTTTATTGAATGACTCCCCCGCACACTTATATGTTACATAACCAATTGCATTTGATGTTGCAGTGTTCAGTCATACAGAAATTACCAACGTGGAAGCGGAGAGGGCAACTCTGTTGGCTGGAGAAACTCTTCATTTGAGCTGCACTGGAGAAGTCCCCTTTAATTCTAGGGTGATTTTGGATTGGGTGCATGAAGGAAAGGTAAAGCATCATGAAACAACTGAACTCCTTGTTATCATAGTTATGATTATCAATATCTATATGATTTTTGTATTAATGAGGCCCATTTTGTGTCTAATATGATGTAGACATGTAATGTGCTATATAGTGTACATTTGATTTATGATGTTGATGTACATATGTAGGCTTAAAAGGGTTTTCCAGAATTTTAATATTGATGACCTATCCTCTGTGCAGTGTCGTACATTGTATAGCGGCTATGCTTGGTATCACAGCTCAGCCATTCACTTCTATGGGGCTGAGCTGCTCCTAGGCCACGTAATTAATGAACGTGTTATCACTGGCCTTGGAAAAGCTGTGAAAAGGCTGCGGTGCTCACAGGAGCGCCAGTGCTTTCTCAAACAACTGATCGGCAGGGATCCCGAGTGTCGGACCCCCACGATCAGATTTTGATGGGAGGTCATTAGTATTAAAATCTCAGAAAACGCCTTTAATGTACTGTAACAACATAAATTTAACCTCTTATTTCTACAACTATTTTGTGATCTCATCACTGCTAAGGTGTCTTAGTAGAAGTAGGTATAGAAGATGATTAAACATGATTTATATAAAAAATTAAATTCAGACATCATATATTGAGTACCATACTCCCTCCATTCATTGATTCAATTCCTCTGCTACAGTAGATATTCTTCTGGCTGAAAACTGAGTAACTTTTACCAGACTTAACATCTTCCATATGACAGAACATGCAGATTGTACTTAATTATTTATTCCAAAAACATTAGTTAACATGGAAAGGTCATAAGTGGGGAGATGTAACACTGTCAGGTGCATAAGGCCCAATAAAACACAAATATCATCATCTGGACGTTTTTACCTCATCGTCATCTCATTACTAACAATTATGTCAGATGCCATGTATGATTTAGGCTTCTGATTTACCTTAGATTATTGTGTGTATGTGAAATAAACATTTAGTAACATAGAAATATTACATTCCTCAGGTTCTGAAGTCAGTGAGAACACTTTATGAAACGGGCAGTGGCTTCCTGGGTGACAGGCTTCTAGAAATAAAAAATGTGACAAAGAAGCACGGTGGAGTGTACACATGTATGAACGTTAAATTCCCAAATGTGGCCAAAAATATTTCAATAACTGTTCATGGTAAGTATTTACTAATTTAAGAATGTAATTGTTCCTAAAGGAGATGTAACTGAAGAACGGGTAAATATAGTGTGATAACAGATTTCCATATAATTCACTTCTATGCTGACATTGCCTGGTGCCATTCTGTCATGGAGAACTTGACTAGGTCCAGTTTCACAGCATGTAGGTCTCAATAATAACTTTACTGAGAAATATGAGGAGCCTTGTCCTTACAATGAGGACTGCAATTTCAAACATTCGTATATCTGTAAAAAATTAAAGCGGTTGTGCTGGGGGTCAGACTGCTAGGAACCCGCACTGATCCCAACAATGGGGGTCGCATGTACCCATCCCTTGCCCCACTACTCCATTCATTTTCCATGAGACTGATGGAGATAGTGAAGCATCATGCTTGGCTATTTCTAGCGATTAGTTAATTATGCCCTATGCTGTATATAAGTGTATTTTATCCATTCACCATAGCTTATGCATTTCTTTCTACACAGAGCTCTTGTCTTTTTCTTCTCTTCTATAAATTTTTTAATGTACAACTCTTCTTTAAAGTGTTCCTAAGCTTTTAAACTAATCTTAAAGTTATCTAGTAATGGATAATGATGACACATCCTCATTCCCGGGACCCCGCCGATCAGCTGTTACAGGGATCCTCCATGCTCACCAGAGCTCTGTGAGTGCAGCCGGCTCCTAGCATCTCTCCAAGCACAGCACCATACATAGTACAGCGGCTGTGCTTGGTATTACAGCTCAGTTCTATTCACTTCAATGAGGCTGAGCTGCAACTAAGGCATGTGACCAATGAAGGTGACATCATATGGCCTAGGAAGAGGCTATGATGCTCATGATGTATCAGCCTCTTCTAAGAGCTCATCAGCTGGGGTCCCGGTTGTTGATCTGATATTGATGACCTATCCTGAGGATAGGTCATCAATATTAATTACTTAATAACACCTTAAATGTCATATAATATTTTTTTGGAATGTACTTCATTTTCATTTTTATTTTTCTGTTTTACTTACAAAATAGGTGTCTATAGCACTTTGGAATCAATATACTCAATACATGTCTCCAGTGTACAACTGAGCAGATTCCACTGTGGGGCTGCAGTGAGTGATGTACAGGCAGGAGCACTTCAACAGTGATGAGTGCTCCCACCTGTACATTGCTCACCGTGGCCCCACAGCGGGATCCATACACTGCTGACATTTCAGGGGTGTACGAGTGTATGAATTCCAAAGCGCTATAGGTACCTTAACTTCAAGTTTTGTAAGCGAAACATAAAAACAAAATGAATATTACAAAATGTTACAACATTAAGACTAGTTTTTAATACAATTGTTTAAAAGTTTAGGCACACTTTCACAGTCGTGTCAAACATTCACAAATACAGAGGGCAAAGATATAACATTTCAGATCACATTTGGGGCACGTAGTAGGGAAAATAACAAATACGTGTGTGTGTGTATATATATATATATATATATAGAGAGAGAGAGAGAGAGAGAAAGAGAGAGAGAGAGAGAGATACTTTCTAGTCTTTGGGGATCATCTAGAAGTAGCTGGTGTGGTTGCTCCATTAGCAGAATGTATAATAGCACAGTTTTGAATTCCATTATTGTTCTACCACAGTCCATCCTAAACCAAATAATCAGACTGGCAGCATTCCTCTCCCTGATATCAGAGGAATCTGCAGCCACCATTTTATACATTTAGGAAAATAAAGCAAACAGAAGGGCAGTTTTCTGGAAAGAAGATAAGAATCACTGTAATAACATGAAATGGCTCGCTTATTGATTCTGCCACCCAACATGTTTATGTGAAAGTGAAGTCAGGGGCTGTTACCCTACCGCAGTCATGCTGGTTTTCTCCACTAACACTACAGTTTAATGACAACCTTGATTTTAAAAAAGAGAAAAAAAACTATTTTATTCTCTTACTTAGCTTTTCCCTGTCATTAACATTCTTTTTGTGAAAATGATACCCTCCCCACAGTGAACTCGTGATTACCAAAAATGAGATTTTTTTTATGGAAGACTGTGGCGCTAAGCTAAATAAGTACAGTACATAACTAAACAGCAGACATATGCAAGACTTACCGTATGTACCTAATCATTATTCCCAGTATATATGGTCCAGGTATAACTTGAAGCTCCTGGGCCCCAATACAAAATCATTAATAGGCCCCTGCCTTTTACAATACTGGTGATTTCTAAAGGGGGACCTTTCATTCTGTTAGGCAAGAGGGCTCGTGTTTTACTGGTGTCACAAGTTTTCCTAAAGAGGAACATAGTAATAAAGATATGCATCATTTGTATTATACAAAAACCACTGTACGCATCGTTTTTTTCCTAACTGAATCCTGATATTTGGCGGGTAGGGACCAGATCTCCACCGGATCCCATTATAGTCAAAGGGGGCCATCTGGCATATCAGGTATTGCAGTAACATCTGGCTATTCCATATCCAGAGAACTCCAGCAGCTTGTCTGTGAGCGCGTCACAGTGAAAGAGGCCTTAGTTGTGCTGTTTCAAAAATTGCAATGTTAGGTGTGGTGCTGTTTTTGGCGAAAAAAAATGACCTTTTTTTTAATCTATACTGGACAACTCCTTCAAGCTGTTTTTCCATGTGTTTTTTCCCTAGAAATGCCTATGCAAAATGTCTGAAAAAAGGCTTATCCAGAGCCTTCAAAAAAGCTGACAGACCCAAAAATATCCAAAACTTAGGAAAGATGTTACAAAAACAACACTTCATAGTGTATTCAATTTTGCCCTATTGCATTACAGCTAACATCTGACAGAAACATTTTTTTAAGATAAAACAGCAGAAAATGCATGGAAAAACACAGTACAAAAAACTTACCTACCTAAAAATGCTATGTGTGAAACTACCCTTATGGAACTGCATACACAGCAAATTTTTAATGTACTGTTAAAGCCCACCACGTTACTCCACATTACAGTAAGTAACAGAAGATCAAAATAGTAGGTAAATCCGGCCTTCCCACAGCACATCATAGCCTGGTATATAAGCCCCCTTAATTGTACTGATGATAAATTGGATAGATGTTTACATACACGGTATTATGATTGCTTTATGAAAAGAACCTGCCTATGAAGAAAACTCAGAATATCTGGATATATTTCTGCTCACTTCTGAGCTTTTGGTACCCAGTAAAGCTTTTTTTATTGGCCCAGGTCAATTGCAAGATATTATATGTTTCTTTTTCAATGTTTTAATTCTATATAAATAAATCTTATCCTTTTAATTCTTTTTTGTTCAGAAAAACCTTTCCTGAAAATTCATGGTTCATCTCACAATAGTCATGAATATCTGGCATTGGAAGGTCAAAGTGAGCTGAAATTGTCCGTAAAAGTTAAAGCATTTCCACCACCACAAAGTATCTGGTGAGTTCGTGATATTGTGCGTATTATCAAAATACAGTACCGCATGTACATTTACTGCTTAATGAAAAGAGAGATAAAATGGGCATCTAAGGAGGGAAGCCTAGACTAGATGGATTCTGACTAGACATGAGCATACTTCTTAAAATTTTGGGTCTGATTCGCAGAAATTGGTTGTCAGGTTTGATTCAAACTTGAATAAATTGAACTCAAATTGAAAGTGTCTTAATTGCATGACACTCTGAGGTCTCGTAAGACTGTATCCAACCCCTTTCCAACTCTTTAACATCAAGACAGCATTAGTAATGTCAAAATAACAGCAACATATATAGGTATTGGGAAACAGATGGTAGACGGTGATAGCAAACAGCCTGTTTAAAAACACATTGCACTGTCAGATTGTTTTTTTTTTAAAAAAAAAGGCCCCAAACTATCCTTTTTGGTGGCAGATGCCTTTTTCTCTGTCCTATGATGTGCTAAGTGAGGGCCGCCATTTTGAATGATTTTTCCAATATGAATTGCAAGTTTTGGAAATTCATAAAAAAATCACTTAGTTTAAATAGATTAACAGCTACACAGCGACAATGGTCACACTACAGCCGTCACAGCCAGGTTCACTGAGTAACGGTGATCCCATAGAAGTGAACAGGATTGCCGCACCCGTCGCAAGAAATCCAACACTGCTGGATTTCTTGCGATAGGTGAGTTGATCCAGTTCACTTTTCTGAGATCACTGCTACTCAGTGAACCTGGCCGCGACAGCTGTTGCATGATCAATGTTGGCATGTAGCCATACCCTTTTTCTGACAAATTCAGGTGTTTTGTGTATGATCAGTTCATCTGTATGAGGTTTGCCTGGCATTATATGAGTTTCTTGAATTCCAGATACTTTATATCTATATATCTTTATATCTATTATATATTTCTATGTTTGTGTTGCCAATATTTTATCCATCTAGATATCTGACTTTGGAATATTAGAAATACAGAATACTTTATTAGTCCCAACGGGACCATGTCTCTGGACCAATACCATTATAGAAGGAAACATGACTGAAGCTCCAGAAAAGGAATGTCCAGCCACCTGTCTGTAAACTGTAGTGTAATTGGTTTAGATAATATTTCTTTTGGTCTGTTGACTTGCTTCCAATAGGGCTGCTAAGAGTGGACCTGGAGTAGTCAGCACTGCCTCAGCTATTCCTGTATCTCTCATCTCATAGAGTGTTATGTAATATGTAACAGCAAGAGAATATTTTTTTATTTTTTTCAAATTCATGTGTAAAAGTACAGCCCTGGTAATGAACCAAAAAAGAATATGAGGAAATAAAGGTTAGCAGAAACATGACCACATGTCTGAATGATGTTAAGTAGCGGGATTTAATATCATAAACTGTGATCCTAAACAGAAAACAGAGAAATGAGAGATGAAACAGCACGCTCCGGGAATTAGTGGCTGCTTGTTGGGACTGTTTATTTTATGTGTCCCTATTAAACTAAATAACTTTTGAAATAACTTCCCAAGATTGCCTTCAGTTACACATATCTTCATATTGTCTATATTGCTGTGCTCTTCACAGGTTCAAGGATGGAAGACCAATAGAAAAGAACAGTACCTGTTACAAAACCAACCCAGAAAAGCACAGCTTGACTATAAGAAATTTAAAGGAAAATGATGCGGGAATTTACACTATACTGGTCTTCAATACTCAACATAATCTGCAAGACAGTTATAACTTTACAGTGGAGGTCTATGGTAAGTGGTCCTCTTATAGAATCCATAGGGTAACCCTACTCTTTGCTAATTTACATTAGCAGCTTAAAGAAGAACTCCCGTGAAAATCTTTATTTCATGTCCTGCTAGAAATGTACATGATGTAATCTGTAGTGAATGTAATTTTCATATTACCAGTGTCTGTATTTGTGAGTTATATCTCCCTGATGCTTCTCATCTGTGTCATGTGACCAGCAATCAGACCCACCAACTTACACAGCATCTTATGTGTGGACAGGAGGTCTATTTCTCTATGCATTCCTATGGGAGCCTCACTCTGAGTCTCATAGGAATGAATAAAGAAGTAACTGGCTTCCTGTCCTGGGTCAGTTAGAGGTCAGGGAGTTGGTCACATGACCCAGCTTCAATTAGAAGAGAGGGGATAACTCACAAATTCAGTCTCTGTTAAGAAGATTACATTCACTATAGATTACATCATACACCTTTCTAACAGGTCAGAGAATAACAATTTTTGCGGGAGTTCTTCTTTAACAAACAATAGGGGGATAGATGGACATATAACTGCATGATCAGACTACGCAAGGTTTGTTTGTTGTCTGTAACCCTGGAGACCAGGTAGATACAAAACAGCAAGATATCATAACCCCTTAGTGACCAGCTTGTTTTGGGTCTTATTTTTTCATTATTCAGTAGTTTTTAATGAAGCCATTATGGGGTACACATAACTTACTGATTAACTTTCATTAACTCTTTCTGGGAGGGGCGATGGGAAAAACAGCAATACTACCACTGGCATTCATTTTTCAGCATAAATAACATGATGACTTTATTCTCTGGATCAGTACAAATACAGTTGGGGTACATTTTGGGGTACATAACACTTTTTGATTGCTTTTCATTACATTTTTTGACGGCAACTAAACAAAAAGCAGCAATACTGCCAATTTTTATCGGCGTTCGCCGCATGGGATAATTTACATGATATTTGCATACTGCAGATTGTTAAGGACGCAGCAATGCCAAACCTGGCGGCTTTTTATTTTTGCAATTTTTTCCATTGAAAAACGTTTTATCAATGGAAAAAGTGTAATTTTTTTAATTTTATTTTAATGGTTTTTTTTTAAACTTTTTTAACCATGTAACAAGGAGACTATGACAGGCGATCTTTTGATCGCTTCTAAAGTACAATACACCTATAGTGCATTGTATTTTTTTATATCAGTGCTATACTGACATTGACCAACAGGCTGCGCCAGAGTGGAGCAGCCTACTAGAAAACACTAGAGGCAGGCCTGAGGCCTACACTAGGTCTTGGCCTGCCTTCACTGACATCAACATCGGATACAGTGGGAGTCTGCTCCCTCTGTAACCACTTACATGTGGCTCCTTCCAGTCCAGGCTGTTACAGCAGGAGACCAGTGAGGAGCTTATACTGGTCCTCTGTGAAAAGGTGGAGGCCCAGCTAACTAAGGCCCCTTAGTGACCACCATAATAAGGCATATGGGTGGTCACTAGGAGTTAGAGGGGCTATCCAACATTGATTTTATTTTTTAAATTATACACCCACCCGGCCAGAAGTGTGCTTACCTGATCCACACTGCTCAGTTCTGTCTCCATGGGTCCCACCCTGTGTTCCCAGCACTTTCTGTCCCAGCATGTTAACTTCATGCACGTACAGGGTCATGTGTAGTCTCAGTAGTGATTGCTGGGACATCTACTAGAGTGATTTTTTTAGCAGTGTAAAGAACACATTTGCTAGGATGCACATGTTATGATGATAATGAATGAGTAGAATTTTAGAATTTTTTTCTTTTTCCTGAAATTCTGAAACTGACATTTAATAGCTGAGCTCAGCTTGGGCACAGGTGTGAAGGACATGATGTACTAATAGGGCAGGTTTCATATATTGCATTCTCTGTAGAAGCTCCAAAAATAAAAATGACTATTACCTGTTCCCATTATCCCCAGTTCTTCTTTTAACTGATACAGATGTGAAATAAAAAAGCAACACAACTATGGCATGAACGGCCAAGGACTTGACTCCCAAAAGGGACATAAAACCTGCAAATGGTCCTGTTTCAGATTAAACTCAGGATAGATCATACAAATTTGCTCTCCAACAAAACATCTCCAGAGTTTCTGGAATCTCCACTTTCAAAGACTATGATGTGACTCGTAGTGAGTACAAAACACCAGATAATAGGGAGAATAGAATAAAAACTTACAGTATATGAAGGTGTTTCTATGCATAACATTAACCATATTATTTATTAATGTGCATGCAGATATTAGATTATTAGACTATTATATTAGATTATGTTGAGGGGGCACACTGGAGTTCCTGACATTTTGTACTAAAGCTGGACAGCAGTTCTTCATGACTCCCATACTCACATCTTCTCAGCATGTGTTCTCACCAAGGAGAATGGGGTAAACTACTGGATAGTGTTTATGATAGCTATGTATTTCAGCAGGACCAGTGACCTAATGTGCATAGTGGTGTCCCCCCGTACATAGAAATGATGGAGCCCTATAGCAAAACTCATAGATCCCCCCCACACACACACACACACACAAATATAAAATACAATATATGTTATATATATGTGTGTGTGTGTTAGTGCAAGGCAGTTGCTTAGCAATGTCAGGGCAGATTCTAGCGTTTCTGTTACCTGAGTTGAAAATTGAAATGTCGTCAGCATTTCTAGCACCACATAAATCTTAAATTCAATGTCTTCTCTGATGTAGACATCCTTTTTCCTCATCATCTTCATTCAGACCAGACCACCATGTCAGTTGTGTCTTGTCGCTGTACAGTTTGACACACAGACATCATAGATTCCTCACTTTTCTATAACCCCCCCTCTTGTGCCACAACATTGTCATCCTGCTACACCTAATATAGTGCCAACTGTGCTCCCCAAAGTCCCCAACTACCTTACTGTATTACAGTACCATACAGAAAGTCCCAGATAGTCCCCCCATAGTAATAGTGCTCCCAGACGTCCCCACTGGGAATGCCCACCATATTATGCCAAATAATAATGTCCCAAATTACCCCCAATATTAATACTGACCCTATAGGGCTCCCAGTAGAAATAAAGCCTCCTATAGTACCCCCAGCAGTAACAATGCCCCTCTATATGGCAGCTTTAGAGCCCACAGTAGTAATAAAGCCCCCTATAGTGTCTCCAGTAGTTATAATGAAGTGCAGGAGACTCAGTGGCCTGAGGCATGTGAGGCTGAATGGCGGTGAAAGGAGCCAGAAAACGAGGAAACGTCATAGCTGCACGCAGGAGGCGCGTGAAGACATGCTGCCGGCGTCCCTGCCTGGAGTATGTGAGTATGTATGTGTTTGTGTGTATGTGTGAGTATGTATGTATGTCTGTATGTATCTCTGTATATGTGTAGCCCGATCCGGAATGACCCCCCCATTGCAAGTCAATGGAGGACAGATCCGGATTACTGGTGTGTCACACCAAACAGATCCATCCCCATTGACTTGCATTGGGAGTCATTCCGGATCCGTTTTGGTGTGGATGTCTGGACCGGAGAGAAAACAGCAGAATGCTGCGGTTTTCTCTCCGGTCTGAAGACGGAACGGAATGCTTTTAGGAGCATTCCGTTGTCTTCAGTTCAGTTTTGTCCCCATTGACAATGAATGGGGACAAAACGGAAGCATTTTTTTCCGGTATTGAGCCCCTATGACGGAACTCAATACCGGAAAATAAAAACGCTAGTGTGAAAGTAACCTAAGGCTGAGCATGCATCCATATGGGGAGTCAGAAGGAATATCTGTAGACCTAAGGAGCGTCAGGTGGATTTGAATATTTTATCATGCCTGGATTAGGATTGCAGAAAGACTGATTGTAGCATATATCCAGGAGAGACACATAGTGTCATGTACCTCTGAGATCTGCAGTAGTGTCTCCATTGTAAATCAACCAGCCAGGATACAATGGAAAGGATAAGTTTAAAGCTGCTGGCACTCTGATTGAACCTCACAGACGTGTAAGATGCATTGGCTGGAGCATAGAGATAGCTGGAGAATGGCAGTATGGCAGACAGCAGCGAATGGCCTTCTGAAGTACACTCACAATCTGGCGAGGTCTGTTGGCTAAAGCCCAGAGACCACTGGAGCAGAGTATGTCAAACAGCAGGGACTGGCAATTTGAAGTGGCACTTAAGGACTGTTGAGCTGTCTCAGCTGGAGCGTAGAGGCAGCTTGAACAGAATATGGCAGACAACAGGGGCTAGCACGCACAGATTGCCCAGACGTGTCTACTGGAGTACAGAGACAGATAAATACAGCAGAGTTCAATGATAAAAGCAAGTTTTTCAAGACTTCGTTAAAGGAAATTTAAGTTAATATTCTTCCCGATCTTATACTCGAATTAGGATTTACCTAATTTTATATTGTAATTAGTGTTGTGCGTAATGTTTAGTCTTGTCATAACCCTAAGATACAGCACGGAACCACCATGATATCAGCTGTTTTCACTTACCAATGGTCCTCTCAGTCCACAAACGTATTTCCTGGTTAGATGTCATCTGTTGCGAATTAAAGCAAAATATGAGTATGCTAAATGATAAGCAGATTGTAATGTGATAATCAAAAATAAATTCACCTTTAACACAAGGGTTTTGCTAGCAAACAAATAGTTTTCCTCTTACAGCGGATATCTTGCTATTACTGGAGGATGTTTGCAAAGGAATCTTTTCATGATAATAAGACAATCTGCCAACTTAGGCTGTTTATAAGTCTCAGCCTTATTCATCTCATCATCCTAAGGGAGTGCAGTCTCTTGGCTTAGCATGGAAAAAGGAATTGACTTAAAAAAAAATTCACAGCATCTGTTCTTAGAAGTAGTGTTAAAGCTGCACTTCAGTGGAAAAGGGTCAGCTTTGAGACAATATGTGTCGGATGTGCACATTCAGCACCGGGAATACACTGGTTCACAGTAACATTCCCATCTTGGTTAGCATAGGTGCTTTTTTATTTCACAGTGAGGATAATATATTACTTAATTTACTTTTCTATTTGACTCCATGAAAACTCCTTTTTATTCTCACTCAAGAACAGAAAAACAATGTCCACTAGGCTTTCTGGTTGCCAAAGGAATAGGAGTTACTTAAGAAGTTGACAGTGTTAGAAAGAGCCACTTTGAAACTTCTGTCATACATTATTCCCTCTTGAATATTCCACTGTGCACAAGTTTCATAGCTTTGTAGATTCTGTGTCTAGTTTTTTTTGTCATTCCATTTAAGTTGGCAACAGAGCTAAAGAAGGAAAGCACAAAAGTGAAATACGTATATATATATATATATATATATATATATATATATATATGTATATACAGTACAGACCAAAAGTTTGGACATACCTTCTCATTCAAAGAGTTTTCTGTATTTTCATGACTATGAAAATTGTAGATTCACACTGAAGGCATCAAAACTATGAATTAACACATGTGGAATGATATACTTAACAAAAAAGTGTAAAACAACTGAAAATATGTCTTATATTCTAGGTTCTTCAAAGTAGCCACCTTTTGCTTTGATTACTGCTTTGCACACTCTTGGCATTCTCTTGATGAGCTTCAAGAGGCAGTCACCTAAAATGGTTTTCACTTCACAGGTGTGCCCTGTCAGGTTTAATAAGTGGGATTTCTTGCCTTATAAATGGGGCTGGGACCATGAGTTGTGTTGGGCAGAAGTCAGGTGGATACACAGCTGATAGTCCTACTGAATAGACTGTTAGAATTTGTATTATGGCAAGAAAAAAGCAGCTAAGTAAAGAAAAACGAGTGGCCATCATTACTTTAAGAAATGAAGGTCAGTCAGTCGGAAAAATTGGGAAAACTTTGAAAGTGTCCCCAAGTGCAGTCGCAAAAACCATCAAGCGCTACAAAGCAACTGGCTCACATGAGGACCGCCCCAGGAAAGGAAGACCAAGAGTCACCTCTGCTGCGGAGGATAAGTTCATCCGAGTCACCAGCCTCAGAAATCGCAGGTTAACAGCAGCTCAGATTAGAGACCAGGTCAATGCCACACAGAGTTCTAGCAGCAGACACATCTCTACAACAACTGTTAAGAGGAGACTGTGTGCAGCAGGCCTTCATGGTAAAATAGCTGATAGGAAACCACTGCTAAGGACAGGCAACAAGCAGAAGAGACTTGTTTGGGCTAAAGAACACAAGAAATGGACATTAGACCAGTGGAAATCTGTGCTTTGGTCTGATGAGTCCAAATTTGAGATCTTTGGTTCCAACCACCGTGTCTTTGTGCGACGCGGAAAAGGTGAACGGATGGACACTACATGCCTGGTTCCCACCGTGAAGCATGGAGGAGGAGGTGTGATGGTGTGGGGGTGCTTTGCTGGTGACACTGTTGGGGATTTATTCAAAATTGAAGGCATACTGAACCAGCATGGCTACCACAGCATCTTGCAGCGGCATGCTATTCCATCCGGTTTGCGTTTAGTTGGACCATCATTTATTTATCAACAGGACAATGACCCCAAACACACCTCCAGGCTGTGTAAGGGCTATTTGACCAAGAAGGAGAGTGATGGGGTGCTACGCCAGATGACCTGGCCTCCACAGTCACCAGACCTGAACCCAATCGAGATGATTTGGGGTGAGCTGGACCGCAGAGTGAAGGCAAAAGGGCCAACAAGTGCTAAGCATCTCTGGGAACTCCTTCAAGACTGTTGGAATACCATTTCAGGTGACTACCTCTTGAAGCTCATGAAGAGAATGCCAAGAGTGTGCAAAGCAGTAATCAAAGCAAAAGGTGGCTACTTTGAAGAACCTAGAATATAATACATATTTTCAGTTGTTTCACACTTTTTTGTTAAGTATATAATTCCACATGTGTTAATTCATAGTTTTGATGCCTTCAGTGTGAATCTACAATTTTCATAGTCATGAAAATACAGAAAACTCTTTGAATGAGAAGGTGTGTCCAAACTTTTGGTCTGTACTGTATATATATATATATATATATATATATATATATATATATATAGTATATATAATTAGAAAAGAAAAATGTAACTAATAACTACAGTGGTACTTGAAAGTTTGTGAACTTTTCAGAATTTTTTACATTTCTGTATAAATGTGACCCTAAACTACATTACATTTTCACAAAAGTCCAAAAATACTAGACTTGGATTGCTAATTAGTCATGAACACCATATTTGAAGAATTTTAGCCCATTTCCCCATATAAGTGGGTTCCCTCCCATGAACTGTTTGCTTCAGGTCCTTCCACAACATTTCTATTGGCTAGGGGTCAGGACATTGACTAGGCCATTCCAAAACCTTAATTTAGAAGGACAAGAGCACTGGATTGTGATTCATAGTTCTTAGATTCGGGTTGTAATATTAACAATTGGATCGGGAGGACCATGCAGAACTAGTGGAATCCGTTACCTGGATAAGACATTATTGATTCTAACATAGCATATGAGTGAAAACTAGGATTGCTGCCAACTCAACCCTATAAAGTGAATACACCAGTGTAGGAATGCCAGGCAATTTGTATCAGTATTCAATAGTTGAATATGTTCAATATATCTGGTGTGAAACTGTCAGCTCTTAGAAACAGCATTTTGAGGGATGACGATCTATGAAGGTCTTGCTAGTCCTCAATACGCTGTCCAGCTGCTGAATCTGTGCAATGGAGAATGGGAAAAGGGATGGAGAGTACATATTGATATATTATATTCAGTACTAAGGAGAAGTTCTAAATCATGAAAAATATTTCGAGAGATTTATCAAAGCTGGTGCAAAGGAAACGTGGAGTAATCACCCACTGCAACCAGTCAGATTGCAGATCTAATTTTTTCAACACTCTTTTAAAAATGAAAGAAGCAGTCTGAGAGGTTGACACGTGCAACTCCTTTCTTTTCCTTTTTGCCAGTTTTTAAAAAGCTCCTCCATTATATCTAAAGACCCTTTAGTATGTTTAGGAAGACCTTGCACCTACAGCTGTTTCAGTTTTTAATCACGACAATGTTATGAAAAATTTGAGCATAACTATGACCTTAGTTACCTTGTTACCTGTTAGAGCAAGATTGTTAGAGCTAGGAGTGCCTCTTAGGGTCCTTATATACAGAATGAAAATCTGCCAGCAGCCATAGGAACGCTCATTCCGGATCATTACATTGTGTAAACAGGGCAGCGATCAGCCAGCAAACGGTTCTTTTGTACAAGCATAACAATGCTAGCTGACCCTCAGCATTTCGTTCTGAGTAAATAGGGTGTGCTCTGCCAACATAATGTAAAGAGTATGTGGGATGAATGATCGTAGTAATGTTTATTCATCCCCCATGCAGTATTCATTGGCTTGTGTGAAGGCTCTTTACACAAGCATCAGTTGACTTGTTATATCATTGATCAGCGTTTGTTATGGCCCCACATTGGGCCATGTAGCTGAGTTACCATAAACTGAACTAGGTTTTATAGGCCAGGGGTCCTTTTTTAATGGCAATTTAATATCTGAATATCAGTTATCCTGTACTGGTTCACTATAATATCAAACATATGGTGTTATCTCACATAGCATCAGATTAAGGGCCTATGGAGTGTGGAAGCTGTCTTAGATCAAAAGCCTATCGCTCTCTTTCTCTGATATCTACCTGCCTTAAGGCATATGAGGAATTTAACTAGTTGTGTATAATGCACGCTAAAATAAATTTTATGTTCTTCTTTCTCAATATTACCTATGTCCTGTAATACACCACATAACCCCACCTCTCATGAGTGGTTGCTTAGAACCAAGGTGGTTTATAATCAAGTCTTCATTGCCACAGCTGACTTTCTAGGTTAGAGAAATGATAGAATATACAGTAGTCTTCTATACATTTCATAAAGTACATTGAAATCTAAAATAAGTAGCTCAGGATTAAACTGCATTTTCTTCAGCATATGAATGAAATTGTAGGTAGTGCACTTGTTCCAGCTGGTCTCCAAGTTCCTTAGTATTTGGCACATATTCAAAACATATTCAAAGAAGTGTTCTGTGTGTAGAGGCACCTTCCAAAGCTCTAATTACCAAATAAATGGCAGCAATTTTCACCCTGGCTTAGAAGTGTACTGCATGCCTCTAAGCATATTTTGAACCCTGACCTTTCTCGGTTACTTCTTTTGATGTACAGAGGGTTAGTAGGAAAAACATTATTACAACCTGATCACAAAGGTACCTGTTGTTAAATTATTTCTGCCTACACCTCCCTATAAAACAATTCTGAGAATGTTAGGAATTTTAGATTTAATTTCCATCTTAAAGTGAAGACTAGAAAAGAAAACTTATTTCTGGAAGAGGAGTAATTAAATGTATGAAGGTTCACCTTAAAGGTAAGAAAGGAACTGAGAACAACAAGACCATCTAAACATAAAGACTACAGTTACTTCCTAGGCTGTCACACATATCTATACTATATTGGTAGTGCCTACATGTTTGAAAATGTCTCATGATTGGGTATCCTGAAGCTAACCTTGCAACTGCAAAACATGGAAAGTCAGGATGTACATTGAGCCTCTGTTATCTGCAATGTGGGTCTAAGAACAGGCAAGTGTCTCCCAATCATGAGACATCTTTCCATGTAGGGGAACCAGTACTGACTGAGGATACCATACTTAGGCCCCATAAATGAGCCCAATGTGGTCCCTGGCAATCAGCTGAACAATGGTGTGACACCCTCGCTTGCAAATTAACCCATCATGAGAAATGCCTTCATAATTTTCTTCTTATTCAGACTCCCTGGGCCAAATCTGACTGACAGATAATATGCTTGCCCAACTCTTTCACAAATTAAGCAAAGCTCTAGGCTGGATTTGAACTGTTGAACCTTTAATTGAAAGTTTTTTTTATCCCAAGGCCAACATGTTCTGGGATTTGGGTCTGATGTATGTTTTACATTGGTATGGTGTGTAACCCATGAACATTTTGGTGTATAATAAAAGCTTTTAAAATATGATAATGTATAATGTAAAATAATAATGTAAAAAGGCACCTTATTTTACCAGAAGTAAGATCTAGCCAAATCTAATTGTAAAATCCAAAGTTAAGATGGGTGCCTGGAATTAAGAAATGCTAAACTTAGAGTGTGAATGAATCCATAAGTTTTATGCCTTTTAGAAAGGTTACAGTATATAGCTTTTTTTTTCTTTTTCTCAGACGCATTTTATGATGTCTTTGTTCAAGTATGTACAGCAACTTTATAAGATCCTTTAAGATGTGCTAAATTAACATAAATAGCAGTAAATTGCAGACAACAACAGTACTGAAAGGGTTAAAGGGCAGTTCAGGCATGAGAATGGAATGAAAGTTGACGTAATACAAACAAAAAATGTTTATTAAGGCATTCCTCTGCAATACCATCTTCTGTTCATAGAATGGAATGGCGGCTAAGGCCAGATTTCTCAGTTTTCTCCCATTTTTAGCTTCCAACTATTTGGAACGAACTGCAACTATGCTAGGGTCGAAAATAAGAGTTTCATTCCACCTAGTATTTAATTCCAGATTTGGCACGTGTTATAAACCAGGGTCAGTCCAGGGTCTGGGAAGAGGAACACTTTGGATTCTTAGCAATGTACATGAGAAAATGCTTGTGAATTTCACAGCCCCAGGTCTGTTTTCAGCCCAGAAACATTGTTTTTTTCCAGACAGAGACACATGAAAGGATTTTTTGGTTTAGAAAATACCCTATTAGGTAATTCTATTTTAATAGGGGAGGTCCTTTAACAAGGCGCCCTTTGATCAGGGGACTATTGGTAAACCTTTTTAAAGGGGTTTTCTGAATTATTAAAAAATCTCCCTATGGGAAGCACATGCTGTAAAATAATAAAATATTGTGGGTAAATGGCACAGGACTACTGTGGCCAGTAATTGTCTGCAGCAGTCATGTGGGGTATGCACATGTGGCTACGTAAGCCAAGTAAATGCCGACCAGAGCTGAGGAACAGAGTGGCAGTGCTAGAATAAACAGGGATTTATAGCATATGCTCTTTTATCAATCTCTCCTCTTGGTCAAATTTTTGAACAACTCAGGAAACTAATTTAACAAAAAAGGATTGTATAAAGTGGACAAGCCCTGGCCAATTACAGGTCTTAGCAGTAACACCTCCTTGAACAGCATGTCACTGCTGTGATGTATCATTCAAGCAGTTGTGACCATTGAGGCCTGTGATTGGCTGCAGGAGTAATAGGACCAAGCCTTCCTGGTCCTGCGGTGACCATAAGGGGACAAGAATAGGGTAGCAGCAGTACCACAGACAGGTTAGTGTGTTTCTTTGTTTCATGGGACACAGCTTAGGACCATAGGGTTTTTCAGATTGGTAGTTCCAAGGGTAAATGTGGGGTGTCAAGGAGGAGTTCACTCCAATGTAGCAGTGCCTCCCCCAGGCATTCAATCCAATGTAGTAGTGCCTTACCCATTTGTACTTATTCAAGTAGGCATGCAAGGAATGGCAATGTGTGATATGATTCTATTGCACTTGAAATTTTGGCAAACTGCATTTTTCATGTTATTAAGCCAACCAACGCCCATTCTGGGCTTGTATTACATTAGAGGATGTAGCCAATAGTGTTGACAAACCTCTAGACAGATAGAAATCCAGAGAATATTCAGGACCTACAAAACAATCATTTCATTTTACTGTTCCTGGAGTATCATAGAGCTTAGTCGTTCCAGACAATGAGTGAAATGTTACACTTCCTGCACAAACGTCTTCATTGAAATGTGTTGTTTTCTTAATAGTTTCAAGTAGCCTGTTAATCGGAAGCCTTTCCCCTCGATAACCATCAGTTGGCGTGATGTCCTACATCAACTGCTGCTTATTCCTGAACTTGTTGCCAAAACATTAATCCCAAAGCTCCTTCTTCCTTTTCACGTCCCCATTTATGGACTTAGCCTTGATTATGATATATTATTACAGGATTTCCCCCATTGGCGTGGGCGTATTCCTCTTACAATTAACAAGGCCAGTGACATTGCAAGGCATTGCGTTGGTTCATGGCAATTTAGTTCAATTAAACATGCATGGAGAGTCACCTTGCCCAGATTACCTTCTGTGCTCTTTGCAGGAAGTTCTTAAGATAAAAAAATATTTTTTTTGAGTCGTGAAACGTGATGATGTACAGAATGTCCTCTCATTGTGTCTTCTCAATCTTCTGATTGCATGCTCATCCAGACATCCATGTGCATTTTTGCCTGTAATATGGTAGCCAATACAGAATAGTTTGGTGGACAAATGGTACATTTTTTTGCAATCTACATAAGTACTATTGGTGTGATATGACTAGTTCTACTACTACTTCCTGAAACATGTATGACCCAAGTGGTGGGGTGGAAGCATATACTCCAAAGTTAAGGTCACATAGATACTATTTAATAATCAGAAGTATAAATAGCCTATAAATCATGAGTGTAATCATTTCATCACTTTCTGTCTTGGTGTGTACTAAGGACATCCATTTATCTTATTGGCTTAGTAATGGCTTAAATGCTGACATTGCAGATGGAAATATGTTAAGCTATGTAATATTTCACTTGCCATATCAGCATGATTACTAATTAGATCATTTTAGAAGTAGCTAGCTGCAAAGACTGCTTTTACTGGTCTAATTCTGATGGTGATCAATTAATATTAGTTAGCACTTAGGATAAAGAATGGATAGGGTGGAAAAATCAATGTATCCTATTGTATACATGGTATTCCTTTACTAACTTGAAGCTTGATATTATGTGAGCCTTACATCATTTTTTCAACAGGTCTCAGTTAGAAATATTGAGCCTTTCTGTCACAAAGGGTTAACTGTTTTTGTAGCTGTGTGAATACTTTTACTTTCCCTTTGTGCTGGTCATCTAATAAACCTTATCTCTAAATTACTAAAATGTCATAAACACTTATTTAAGCCACATCCTTATCAGTAAGATAAGAACTGAGCTATAATGAGTGTTTATAATGTCAGAGAGCAAAGATAAGAAGTCCGTCAGGTGAGCTGGCTGACAGGACAGAAAGAAAATTCAGATCCTGCTACTAGAGCATCTCGGCCCTGTACAAGGAATTGGTCTGTACAATACCAATTTTAAAAAAAATGATTTTTAGCTCAAAGTGAGTACATGAGTACAATGCAATAAAAATAAAATTTCCCCCAAAGGTCTACATAGTCTTTAAGAGCTAAATGTAAAATTAAGTAATTCTGTCCTTTGGAACTAGCTATACTGGTCAGATTGAGAATTTAGATTGGACTTCGGGAACTTAAAATGAGCACTTCATAGCTTATTTACATCCCCTTTTGCCGCGCTTATATATTTCTGTTTTTTTTTTTAATGTTTGTTTTTGAGTGTAAATGGTTTCCATATGAAGGCAAGGATACATTTACATTGTTGCCTTCATATTCAAGTAACACCATTTCAATGTTCATTTTCTAGTTAAGCCTTCTATCTATGAGAAAAAGACAGACTTCTACGGGGTGGAACCAGTTCTATTTGGAGAGCCTAGGCGCTTCCAGTGCACTGCTTATGGAAATCCTCCTCCCAAATTCACCTGGGAATGGCAGCCATGTGCAAATACAAGCACAACGTAAGTAATATCTCCCTACAGAGCTTTAAAAAATATGGTAAAAAGGTGGATGTTATAAAGAAATTCCAGACTGGATACATCAGGTTAAAATGTCTTTGCGCAAACAAAAATCGCCCTCCTCATTTCCTTTTTCATGTGGGCTGCAATCAAAAAGCCCATGGGAAAAGCATTTTTTCAATCTTGATTATAATTAATGCTTACATTATGATGGAATGAACTTTTAGTCGTTGTTTTACAACAAGGGGGTCATGATCTGGATATCTTCAATGAACCTTCTGCGCTATTTATAAAGCATACATCCAGTACATAGCTGGCGATCAGCTTTCCATCATGGTTGGAGAAACTACGCGTTATTATTTGGGCTAAGGGAGTTCTGTACATGTTTTCAATATGTTGTATCATGTAGAGGCAAACTGTCAACTGTAGTGAAATGTCTTTGAGATGACCATCCAAAATCGCAGTCAAAAGTGGTCTTTTAAGGGGAGTGTTTTTCTCAAAGATGTTAATATGCATAATATAGGGTTTAGCTGAAAAATCTTTTTTTTCACAAGAGATCTAGTACGGATAAGAGGATGATCTTCTCAAAAAGGTGGTTCTTTGGAGGTATTTCACAATCTATTAATAGCGGATTGATAAATACTATTTGAATGGCTTTCCATCATTGCATGTACCGTGATGGGCCTGTTGGAATCACAGGTATGTTCACATACTTAGAACACATAAAGATAGAGGGCGTATATGTGTATCTAGAATAAACGATTACACAGTCTATGACCTGCCATTTGTATAGTAAGGATAAGGTTATGCTTGTGATTAAAACAGTCTTATCTTTTACTCTCAGAAATCCTACTAGAACTTCTGAGTGATATGACGCATGGCTTTATTTCCTGTTCTTGCCTGGTTTCCTCTTCTTCTCTCTGTCTCTTTTTAAACCCAGAAGGACATTCAGATTGAGCCTATTGTTCTTTCTAGCCAAATGCTGATATGCTTAGCTTCCGCTTAAATCCCTAACTTGTACTTACAAACGCTAAATGTCGGACCAGCTATTGATGCTTTTCCGATTTTGAGTCTAATGAAGAACATGTGGATTGTCACAAAGTCTAATGAAACTATCAAAGACTCTTGACGAGCAGTTGTCTCCCCCATCTGATGTTTTTCTAGTGTATTTCCAGGAAAAGCAATCAAAGTCAAGACTTGATAACTGTAGTACAAAAAAGTCTATTGTCTGTTGGACTTTTATAGATCATACACATGCTAGCTTGAGAGACGCTTCCTTAACTGATTACAGAAATCACCATTAAAAGATCTGATATATATAAACTTTTTACCCATGTCATTTGCATATTGATCACAAATTAATTGATCCTGAATATATGGATTTTGCATTTAACTCATATTAGCCTACCAGCTAATATTTAATAATATTTAATAAATGGTATTCTGTATACTCTATATTCCTATAAGTAATTGCAGTAATTAGCCTTATAAAAATAAACATGTTCTGTCACCATGATATACAAATAAGCTCTCCTCCAGAAGAAAGACAACTATCTCTGAATGTCAGCTATAGCTGCAGGTTACTGCTCACCCCATTAAACAGTCTTGTAAATATGACTTAGGATATCATCCAAACCAGAGTTATATAGTTACATAGTTAAAGTAAAAAAAAAGACACAGCTCCATCAAGTCCAACCTATAACCCCTATGAGGTGGTCACCAATTGCCCAAGTCTATCTCAACTACACATCAAAATAAATACCTAGCTCAATGACCCATCTCCAGAAACCTTGCTCCCATAACATTGGTATAACCTAAAAAAAGCATCCAGGCCATTCTTAAACTTATTCAGTAGATAAACCATCACAACATCTTGTAGCAGAGTTTTCCGAAGACTCACTGCTATTAAAGTAATGGATCTGTGTTATGGTGAACCTTATAGATAATGCTCCATGAGAGTCTCCTCCAACATAAAGAAGCACCTATCTGTAAACAGCTGTTTTGGGGTTCTTGCCCCTCATCAGTACTGAACAGGATGCTGTTTGTATGGATGAGAGGCCTTTGACCAGGACTCTGCTCTGTACTGGCAACATCTGTCTACAGATAGTCTGTCTTCCTTTTGGAAGAGAATCTGCTCTGGTTTATATATCAAGTCATGTTTTAAGGCACTGTAATGGGTTGGACATTGACTTCCAGGGTAGCTACATATCGGTGGCAAGAGGGAGAGCTTTTTTACATACATTTTCCCAGTAAATACTCATACGAACCTGCCTTTTTTGGATGATGTTAGGGAGATACGCTATTGAAGGTTTATGGGTTTCTCAAGCGCATTTTAAGGCTCCTTACACCAGCTGACATCTCTGCAAGGAGAAACTTACCCCCTGAGAGCACTCAACATCAAAAATGGGGCAAAGGAGACTTGATATATATCTACCTATGGTACCTCTAGAGGGTATCCCAGCTATACTGTATGTGTGTGCATAGGATCATATAATATAATCTTAAAATGCTGTTATTATTTCTTTTGTTAGGTGTGAAGTAGATGCCAGGATGAAAAGGATTCTTATTTTTTCGCATGAAATAGAAAGAAAAGATAGTGAAAGAAGACCACTTATTGAAGACGTACAAGTGATATCTGAAGAGAAAACTAAGGTAAGTATAGGCTTTCCTGACCCACCTGTGTTCTTGAGAAGAAGTGACTTTCATAATAATAGTACCAGTCAACAGAGGTACTAAACTACATGTATATATAGTATAGTATAATATGCCTTTGTGTATGCGTGCATTCACACGACCATATGTATTTTTCAGTCCAAAAATATGGACGATGTCCATGTTGAATCAATTTTTTTGTGGAATAAGACATGTTCTTTTCAGTGATGGACATACAGATGTGGAAAGCAAACAAATGCCTTTAGTGTGCTTTTATTTGCTTTCCGTATCCATATGATGTTCCACAAGAGATGGAGAACATGTCTTATTCTTGGCCACAAATGTGCACCAGAGACCCACTGAAGTCTATGAATTCACAAAAAGAACTGATGCAACATAGATGTCACGCGGATCCACGTTTTGTGGACCTTAAGATACATATGGTCATGTGAATGCACCCTAATCTGGGATGAATTATTGTGATGTCAAGTCACATGCTTCTACTCCTCTTTTATCAATTGATTATTGGGAAGAAAGAGGTCAGCCTTCTATCACTTTTTTAACTGTTACAGACATGATTCAATGTACTGTATACAGCACTAGGGGGAATCAATGTGTCTCAGGTGGAAAAACTGGTGTTAAGGGGTCCTCATACCTGTCGCTGGTGGAGTTCACTATATATATCAGTTGTGAAATTTTTTGAGACATTTTTGGGAACCAAGGGTATTTCTTTTGATGTAAGAATATGTGTTGGTGGTCTGGTGAGGATAGGCATTTTTGTTTGGCTTTGGTCTTGAACATCTGGTCTAATGGGCAGTCTCTTTATTTTCTTAATGATGACAGTATATAATTTGAGTTCCTAACCAACTTAATTTCAGTTTCAGCGCTTACAGACTGTTTTCCCTTCTGCTGCTTTTCTTTCATGCTTTTAAGTAATATTGCATTGCTATGACATTTTGATATGTTTGCATGTTGTTGGGGGTAGTTTTGTACCCAATAGCAGCTAAAGCAACACTGTCACCCGCAGGTTATATAAAGACTACAAGGAACAAATGTATAGAGGTGCAGACCCCATCTTGAAGAACATTCCAAACATACCATTTATGCTCCAATTAGGGAGGGTGACCTTGGTCTTCTTAGGCCTCTTTCACACTAGCAGCAGTCCGTATCCGGCAGGTGAAGGGTGCCGTCGGATCCGGACTGCCGCAGGGACATGTGTGGGGCCGGAACCGCGTTCTGGCCCCACACATGTCACACAGTACCATATGCAGACATACACACACATACACACATACACACAAACACATACATACTTACATACTCCAGGCAGGCAGGCAGGCCGCACGTCTTCACGCCCAGGAGGCGCACAGCTATGACGATTCCCCACAGCGCCTTCTGCTGGGCGCTGTAGGGAATCGTCATAGCGGCGCGCCTCCTGGGCATGAAGACGTGCGGCCTGCCTGCCTGGAGTATGTAAGTATGTATGTGTTTGTGTGTATGTGTGTGTATGTCTTTATGTATGTCTGTATGTATGTATGTCTGTATGTCTGTATGTGAAGGTACCGGATCCATCCTGAACTCCATTGAAAGTCAATGGAGGGCGGATCCGTTTATCATTGTGGTCACACCAGACGGATCCGTCCCCATTGACTTGCATTGGGGGTCATTCCGGATCCGTCTTGGTGCGGATGCCTGGACCGGAAAGAAAACCGCAGCATTCTGCGGTTTGTTCTCCGGTCTGAAGACGGAGCGGGATGCTTTCAGGAGCATTCCGTTGTCTTCAGTTCAGTTTTGTCCCCATTGACAATGAATGGGGACAAAACTGAAGCATTTTTTTTCCAGTATTGAGCCCCTATGACGGAATTCAATACCGGAATTTAAAAACGCTAGTGTAAAAGTAGCCTTAGTTGTGAATCTTCCATTCCATAATAAGTTGTTTTGCCTTAGGTCTTAGCAACTATATTGGCTATTGTATACTGTAGGCTCCCTGGTACACCAGCATCCAACTCAGGTTTTCCACTGGCAATTCCTTTTTTTTATGTTTTATAGCAGAAATGTGGTGCTCAAGAGCAGTCCCCTCTGGCTTACAAGGATAGAATTTCATTTTAAAAAAAAATCAGGAAAATGTAGGGCATATGTGAAGTGAGAGATGTCACAGCTGAGGACCATGTGTGGAAATATCTGTATAATGCAAGGGCTGGTTTACTTTCAGCATCTTGTAGAAAGGGAAATTGGATATTAGCTTAAATCATCTGAAAAATTTAGCTCACAATAGGGAACAGTTTCCATTTAAAGGGACACTTCCATTTTTGTATCACATACAGAGGTGCTTGAACATTTTTGAACCCTTCAAAATGTTCTATAGTTCCACATTATTTTGACCGAAACTACATCACATTTTTAAACAAAGTAAAGATAACAAAATCAAATGAGTCAAAATTATCAGACTAGGGCATTTATTATTTATTGAGGAAAATGATCCAATATCACATGTCTGTGAGTGGCAAAATTATGTGAACTTTTGCTTTCAGTATCTGGTGTGACCTCCTTGTGCATCAATAGCTGTAGCTAAACATTTCTAGTAATTGCTGATTAGTCCTGCAAATTGGCTTGGAGGAATTTTAGCTCATTCCTCAATACAAAAGAGCTTCAACTCTGTTATGTTGGTGGGTTTCCTTCCATGAACCACTCACTTCAGGTCCTTCTACAACATTTCTATTTGATTAAAGTCAGAACTTTGACTTGGCCATTCCAAAACTTTAACTTTATTTTTCTTTAACCATTTTTTGGTAGAATGCCTTGTGTGCTTAGGGTTATTGTCTTGCTGCATGTGCAGTGACCTGCAGGAGGAGAGCCTGGAAGAGTGAAGTGGTAGTTGTGGCACTGATGAGAGTGGTGGTGGTTCACGTTGGCTGTCCTCACTCCTGCACTCCCTGAGGCAATGCACTGATTGGAGGGGCACAACCCTCCTTACCCTCGGAGCACACCCTGCTTGATGATGGCTGTGGTGCCCTTAGATGTGTGTGGTCATGAGGTGCAAGGCAGGAGGCCTGGATGATAGAGGCCAGCGGATGGATGGTGGAGCAATTAAACTAGACTTCGGCCATCACTCAGGCCGTGATCAAGGTCTTGGAATTAGACCGAAACATAGGCCATTGTGTTGTATATACTGACCCTTGGATGGATAAAATAAATCCTTTAATTGCTTAACTAACTTTTGTGAGTGCCGTGGTTTTGCCTTCACTTTGGTATTACAGCTCAGCCCCATTCACTTCAATGGGGCCAAGCAATACCGCACACAAGTTCTGGAGAACCTCTTCAACGTTTTTCAGTCAAACCATCACTGTGACGAGAGAACCCCCTGTAGTGACTCAATTAGATCATCACACATTACACCAATCAATGTAATGCTGTTCTGGGGGCATCTTTATCTAGACCCATCAAGAGAACAATAGAGGGTTGATACTACTATACCACTATTATTCCAATACTATTAGGATGGCTGTAGGATGGCTAAACATTTACCATTGTAACATTTACAGATACAAGTTTCAGACATATCAAAATATCACAGAAGATTAGCAGAGGAGCTTAGACCGCTACCAGTCTCAGTGGAGAGAGGGCCATGGAATGTACTTGAAAGGGATTGTTATTGTTGGTCAATAAATGGAGTGGTCGCTTGGCCAGTCAACATTTTTTTATGCTTTACAGATTGTGAGCAGTCTGACAACTTCACGTAACAGCAACCAGTCTGGAATTTTCTTCTGCAAGGCATCTAACAAAGCAGGAATGGATGAAAGATCAATGCATTTCATTCTATCAGGTGACCATTTGCATTATTCTACTAGTACTGCATTTTTTCCTCCTTTTCCAGGATCTTGTTTTTTTCTAGCCATCTTAGTAATGAATAATGTCTTTCCCAATTCGTTTTTTAAAAAATACCCCTCCCCCAACTTCCTTATGGTGCTCATAATATGAGCACCAAGACTCTGGTGCTCATCTCTGTTCACATCTCTGTCACAAGTGTGCAGTGTTCTTTTTCCAGACAGTCAGTGGGGTCCTCAAGGTGTCCATCATAAGACTGATTCATCAGAATTTTAAAATGAAATTCCCAACACACATGTGAACTCAGCCTTACATAGGTAAACATTCTTATAGGCAAAGCCACATTATAAATGGGTGCAGGTTTCTCTGTCTTTATAGTTTATTACAGCTGTATATGTTGAACTATAGACAAGCAAGGGCTTAGGTTAATCTAGATTTTCCTATAGTGTTTTGTTCAAGTTAGTGTCTTTACTCAGCCAACAGCATCGGACTGAAGTTCAGTGGGTCCAAAAGATCATATTCTTATGAGAGCCTACCTTTGGCTCCATATATGATCTTGTCCAATTTTAACTGCATCATAAAACACTGTCAACACACACAAGACATGTCCCCATAAGATCAAATAGGTAATCAGCTCAAACTAAATAGACCCTGGAGGCAAGCGACTGGCTCCAAAATCATTTCCCACTTTGTTGTCTTCTGCCTGTTTTGGGCCTACTGTGTTGTCAAAGCCTGGTAGTAGGCCAGTACTTATCCTGCGTACTATTTTAGTGTGTCTGGTTTGTTACTGAGGCTGGCTATACACCTTAGATAGCTGTTGGCTGAAGGCTTGTTCAGCCAAAAGCTATCTACGTATCTTGACTTCCTCATACACATACACACCAAACTCAGCTAAGCATACAAGTATTCTCTGTAGCTAGAGGGTGGAAAGACATGTCCAGATTGCTCTCATAGTAGCTTATTTCCCCTAGAAAAATTGTGGAGCCCATTGGCTATAATGAGACCCAGTGGCGATCCAGCCTGTTTCCGGCATTAAAACTTGCAGCAGTATTTGTCCAGCCGAATCTCGGCACTAATGCGGGAAATAGGCCGGATCCCCACTTATAGTCATTGGGGCCTGGCGGTGCTCTGGCAGTTTCTGGCTATGCCGGATGCAATGAACTCCAGCAGGCTGTTCCTCTGCCAGAACATCCTGCCAAATCATTTTAGCCTTATCTCATCTGAAATTTTAAATGGTAGGTGTCACTAAAACCAATGTTCATATAATGTGTATGGGTGGCTTAACCCTTGATTATACTTGTACATAGAGACGCAAATTTCTTCTGCAAAAATAGGTTTTGAAAGGATCACATTACTTCTTCCAAAAGAAACATTAACAGCAATCATTGTCAGCAGATATTTGTTTATTTTTGTCTCTGGATATTATTATTAAAGGGAGTCTGTCAGCAGTTTTCAGTCCTCAAAACTGCTGACAGCACTCTATAGGTGATGGGGAGAGTGGTGCAGAGAGATGGTCATGCAGGTTGCATGGTAGAAAAATTGATGTTTTCATCTCCTTCAGCACATGACTGCTTATGCCCAGGATGTGGTCTTTTCAAGTTCGAGTGTCTTCTGCTCTCTGGACAATTCCCTCTACTCTAAATGACAGCTCGAGTGGTCCTCTGATTGGATGCCAGAGCTGTCACTTAAAGCAGACGGAAGAGTCTGGGAAGTGTTCAGTGCAGAAATGTCAGGACACTGAACATGAAAGGTCTGTCTCCTGGGCACTTGCAGTCATGGTAATGTGGGATGAAAACAATAATATTTTAGTCATGCAGTCTGCATGACCATCTCTCTGGGTATGTCTGCACTGCCTTTCCTGTCACCTACAGAGTGCTGTCAGCAGTTTTGAGGCTCAAACTGCTGACAGACTTTTTAGGAAGCAGAATTAATAATCCTATTACATGTACTGAGAACAGTTTAGTTTGGACAAGATCACACCTTGTACACACTGTTATGCTGATTCAGAAATGAGACCTCCTTGTACATACATGTCAACCTTAAACAGCTGTAATGAATAAACCCCTAAAGAATTTTTTCCTGTGGTTTTCAAATGACTAAACACTTCTCCACAAAGAATCTGTTCTGCTCTCTGATGTCTGTCTTATTTCAAAGTGGCAGCTCTACCATCTTTCATTTTATGCCTGTTAATGAAAGATCTTCGGCAGTGAACTTAAGAAAGCACAGTAGATTATCCAAATTGCATTGTAAGTGTGTACCTAGAGAATAAGGGGTGTGGTATAGGGTATCCTGAATGTTGCCAAGATCACAATAAGAAACATGTTGGGATCACTTGTGCAGTTTCAGGTATACCATTGCAGGTGTGGTGCCTCTTGTAATATGTTCACCCCAGCTAGCTCTAACACTCTCTGTATTTAGGGGCCCACCTGGTGTCAAACAACATATATAACCCACTTCTTAATATAACAACGGAAGCGACTGCTGTGCTCGATGCATTTATCTTGGATCCTCAATTGGCAATGGAACAAAGTGTCAGACTAGGATGCTTAGGGCCCACCAGTAAAATTCATTCTGGGGGCCAACTGTAAAGCTACATGCAAATATCTGCTTGCACATGGTCGATTATGGGGGTACCGGAAGCAATGAAAGCAAGCCCATGAAGAAGGAGGATACTGGCTGGCAGCCATTTTATTCATCTATAATAATAAACTGGGTAGTTTGTTAAATAATCCTCCCAGTTTTATATATAAGCATAGGTTAGTGGAGGTGCTGTATGCTGCCTATCTATATGTGTGCAGTGGCAGTCAGTGTGCTGTGCCATATGCCATGTGTGCAGGGGTGGGGGACTAGGGGCCCACCATGCTCCTGGGTCTGCTGATGGATTTACCTGTTACCCTGTGGGCCAGTCCAAGCCTGAGCGTATATTTAGTAGGAAAAAATGTAACACCATCTGCTTTTAGGAGAAAAGAAGTGATAGAACTGGTCTCTGAATGTGATATTTTCAAATTTCTGAGAGTTTAAAAAAATGTTTTTCTTATTTTTTAAATAATTAGCTTTTTTATGAAATGTCACATATGGAAACCACTTTCATCATGTCTGTCCAATTATTGTGCACATTTTTTACTACTGTGTATACTTGGTAAGGTAGGGAGATAGTGTAAGTGTATATCTTATGAATTGCATTGGCACAAGCTTTAAAGATACCTTGCAAATAACCTTGTATCTTAGAACTTTTCTTTATAACTGTTGTACTGTGGCAACACTGTGGGCACACATTTCATGGGGTTATAACTAGAGATGAGCGAACGTGCTCATAACGAGCACTGTACCGCTCGGCTCCCCTGCGCTCGCATGGGCGCAGGCAGCCGCTTCCATCCTCCTGAGGAGGACGGAAGCGGCTGCATGCTCCCATGCGAGCGCAGGGGAGCCGAGCGGTACAATGCTCGTTACGAGCACGTTCGCTCATCTCTAGTTATCACATGATAACTAGATAACTGGATGTATGATTGATGGGGGCTCCACCAGTCGTTAGTATCAGGGTCCTGAGCCTCCCCTCCCCCATTCTAAAGGAGTTTAAAAGGTGCAATGGACACACATGAGTCCTGCTGCTCATGGAAGTAGCTGAGCGATGTACCCTTTATAGGTTAACATCTTCTTTTTGTATGAACATAAGAAGAGATTTCAATAAGTGCGGGCTCACCTTATATACTGGTGCCATTGTTTAGGCATGATGTTATTACAGGAATTTACCACAATATGGAAGCCAATTTGAACTTTCCAAAAACGACCATGGTCCAAGATCAGGTTTCAGAAAGACAGACTGACATTAATCTGGTGCAGTCTTCAGAAATAATTCTAATATCCCTATTGGATTGATTTTCAAGGTTTATTAGAAAATAAACTTGTCTTCAAATATAGCAATGAATTTCAGGACCTCTTTGTCACGTTAATTTGACAGTAATGTTAACTTGTCTTGTCTGAAGCCCAGTGCTAGACCTCAGTCAGGGTAAGAAAGCTTGGCGTTTTGTAGGTTGTTGTGGTAACAGGGAGAGTCCCCAGTCACTGCTGAGGAAATGTAATATTGCACTCAAGTAAATGGGGAACTATGTAACTGCACTTTGCAGTGCCTCTCCCTTTTGCCTGGTTACCTTTGCTCGAAATTGGCAGTGGGCACGGTTAAAAGAAATGTCAAAAATCTGTCCCTCTAAACTCCACCAATACCTGACCATTGTGCCCTTGTAGTTTCCAAAGGCCTTCTTAGTTGCCCAATGAGGTGCCTGATTATGTTTATAGATGATGATATGTCAGGATATTCACACCCTAATCCCAACCGCCATGCTTGATTTAATTAAGTCTTAAAGGAAAAGGGATAAGTCCAGCTGAAACCTTGCATGAGTACCATTGTGGGCAACAACTTGGAAGAACTGGAAGCCGGGACAGAACATTTAACTCAGCTGGAAAATGTGAATATATTCCTTTGCAGACTCAAGAGACTATTCAGTTATTTTTTCTTTTATTCTAATTTTTGTGAAGATTTTATTGAGATTGTCAGGACAATTGAACATGTTTCCATAAAGAGGGGAATAGGAAAATATGAGCCATGAAGTAAAGTATCCCACAAATGAAAATTGTGCATAATGAACATGGTGCAAAACATATGAACCATTCCTTTGCTTACAAAAAGAAAATATAAGAAACAAAAATGAATAGAAAGAAGGATATAAGGAACAAAGATTAAGGTAAGGTGTGGAAAAGTCCTGGTATTAGAACTTCTATCTCCCAGTACCACTGACAATAGAAATAAGAGCTACAAGGAGTAACCAGCACTAGTGTCAGGTATTCCAACATAGTACAAGGCTCAGTAGAATGGGGTCATCTAGGTTCCTTATTATCTCTTGATATGGTAGTCCACATATTGCAAATGGAAATCCCTGTTTTTATCTTCAGATTTTGATACATGATTATGGGGAAATCTACACTCACCGGCCACTTTATTAGGTACACCATGCTAGTAACGGGTTGGACCCCCTTTTGCCTTCAGAACTGCCTCAATTCTTCGTGGCATAGATTCAACAAGGTGCTGGAAGCATTCCTCAGAGATTTTGGTCCATATTGACATGATGGCATCACACAGTTGCCGCAGATTTGTCGGCTGCACATCCATGATGCGAATCTCCCGTTCCACCACATCCCAAAGATGCTCTATTGGATTGAGATCTGGTGACTGTGGAGGCCATTTGAGTACAGTGAACTCATTGTCATGTTCAAGAAACCAGTCTGAGATGATTCCAGCTTTATGACATGGCGCATTATCCTGCTGAAAGTAGCCATCAGATGTTGGGTACATTGTGGTCATAAAGGGATGGACATGGTCAGCAACAATACTCAGGTAGGCTGTGGCGTTGCAACGATGCTCAATTGGTACCAAGGGGCCCAAAGAGTGCCAAGAAAATATTCCCCACACCATGACACCACCACCACCAGCTTGAACCGTTGATACAAGGCAGGATGGATCCATGCTTTCATGTTGTTGATGCCAAATTCTGACCCTACCATCCGAATGTCGCAGCAGAAATCGAGACTCATCAGACCAGGCAACGTTTTTCCAATCTTCTACTGTCCAATTTCGATGAGCTTGTGCAAATTGTAGCCTCAGTTTCCTGTTCTTAGCTGAAAGGAGTGGCACCTGGTGTGGTCTTCTGCTGCTGTAGCCCATCTGCCTCAAAGTTCGACGTACTGTGCGTTCAGAGATGCTCTTCTACCTACCTTGGTTGTAACGGGTGGCAATTTGAGTCACTATTGCCTTTCTATCAGCTCGAACCAGTCTGCCCATTCTCCTCTGGCATCAACAAGGCATTTCCGCCCACAGAACTGCCGCTCACTGGATGTTTTTTCTTTTTCGGACCATTCTCTGTAAACCCTAGAGATGGTTGTGCGTGAAAATCCCAGTAGATCAGCAGTTTCTGAAATACTCAGACCAGCCCTTCTGGCACCAACAACCATGCCACGTTCAAAGGCACTCAAATCACCTTTCTTCCCCATACTGATGCTCAGTTTGAACTGCAGGAGATTGTCTTGACCATGTCTACATGCCTAAATGCACTGAGTTGCCGCCATGTCATTGGCTGATTAGAAATTAAGTGTTAACGAGCAGTTGGACAGGTGTACCTAATAAAGTGGCCGGTGAGTGTATTTTGCTGAGCTATTAGCCTTTAGAGATATGCTTAACAGCAGCTACCTGGGCCATAGACACAGTAGATTGGAGGGGACTGATTGACTTCTATGCATTTTCTAGACATGCTCTGACATGTGCAGAGGTCATTGTGCAGGGAAGAGGAATTGATAAGTTGTGAACATCACCTATTGTAAATGTTGGATCCTGTCTATACAGTGGTTTTTACTGTCATTGTAATTGGGAGTGATAATTCTGATATGGTTTCTGAAAAGTTGTTGTGCAATGCGAACCATTTGAAGGGGACTTCGGGCCGAAGTTTAGGAAAAGTTCGATTTGCAATTAATCTGAATTTCCTCGTGCTTTAAGGTAACGAATCTTGCACAGGAATGCGAGATCACCCATGATGCCGGGCAGCAAGCCAATTTCCAGATAGTCATCCCCTGTGCTGTTAAAGCCCTACAAAACCCTCATCCAGTGTGGTCTCCGCCATTGTCCTCTGAGCTGAGCATAGGGAGAGACTTGGCAAGCGCTGGTGTACTAGGGACAGTGTTGATTCATAGAAGAATATTGGAGAGGGAGACTTATTCTCGATCAGTTTTGTTTATTCCTACAGTTACTTATGTATTCCTACATCGGCCCTAAACTAAGATATGTAATTCATTAGAGATGAGCGAATCTATTCGCCGCTTCGTAGATTCGTATTGAATCTTGGGATTTTTCAGCTGTGAAGCGAATCCGAATATTAGGTGATTCGCTTCGCTTTTGTACGCATTCGCTACGTAGTTTGTCCGCTAAATTATACGCTATTCTACGTATAACTTAGTTACTCTATACGCTGTCGCGTACGAATTCAATTCAGCGATGTAGACTTTTCCCTGGTAGTTACTCTATACGCTGTTGCGTACGAATTCAATTCAGTGATGCAGACTCCTCCCTGGTAGTTCTGCCCCTTTCTCCAGCACGGGAGGATGACGAGGCAACTCAGGAAGTTGCGCATTTGTGCGCCTCATCCCTTTTTCCCCCTTTTCAGGTTATTTGGGGAGCCCCTTAAAGAGGGTTTTTTAAGGAACCTTTGCTGCTTTTTTTTACCCATTTGGATTACAATTTTACCTACAGTACAGACCAAAAGTTTGGACACACCTTCTCATTCAAAGAGTTTTCTGTATTTTCATGACTATGAAAATTATAGATTCACACTGGAGGCATCAAAACCATGAATTAACACATGTGGAATTATATACTTAACAAAAAACTGTGAAACAATTGAAAATATGTCTTATATTCTAGGTTCTTCAAAGTAGCCACCCTTTGCTTTGATTACTGCTTTGCACACTCTTGGCATTCTCTTGATGAGCTTCAAGAGGTAGTCACCTGAAATGGTTTTCACTTCACAGGTGTGCCCTGTCAGGTTTAATAAGTGGGATTTCTTGCCTTATAAATGGGGTTAGGACCATGAGTTGTATTGGGCAGAAGTCAGGTGGATAAACAGCTGATAGTCCTACTGAATAGACTGTTAGAATTTGTATTATAGCAAGAAAAAAGCAGCTAAGTAAAGGAAAACGAGTGGCCATCATTACTTTAAGAAATGAAGGTCAGTCAGTCCGAAAAATTGGGAAAACTTTGAAAGTGTCCCCAAGTGCAGTCGCAAAAACCATCAAGCACTACAAAGAAACTGGCTCACATGAGGACCGCCCCAGGAAAGGAAGACCAAGAGTCACCTCTGCTGCGGAGGATAAGTTCATCCGAGTCCCCAGCCTCAGAAATCGCAGGTTAACAGCAACTCAGATTAGAGACCAGGTCAATGCCACACAGAGTTCTAGCAGCAGACACATCTCTACAACAACTGTTAAGAGGAGACTGTGTGCAGCAGGCCTTCATGGTAAAATAGCTGCTAGGAAACCACTGCTAAGGACAGGCAACAAGCAGAAGAGACTTGTTTGGACTAAAGAACACAAGGAATGGACATTAGACCAGTGGAAATCTGTGCTTTGGTCTGATGAGTCCAAATTTGAGATCTTTGGTTCCAACCACCGTGTCTTTGTGCGACGCGGAAAAGATGAACGGATGGACTCTCCATGCCTGGTTCCCACCGTGAAGCATGGAGGAGGAGGTGTGATGGTGTGGGGGTGCTTTGCTGTTGACACTATTGGGGATTTATTCAAAATTGAAGGCATACTGAAACAGCATGGCTACCACAGCATCTGGCAGTGGCATGCTATTCCATCCGGTTTGCGTTTAGTTGGACCATCATTTATTTATCAACAGGACAATGACCCCAAACACACCTCCACGCTGTGTAAGGGCTATTTGACCAAGAAGGAGAGTGATGGGTGCTATGCCAGATGACCTGGCCTCCACAGTCACCAGACCTGAACCCAATCGAGATGGTTTGGGGTGAGCTGGACCGCAGAGTGAAGGCAAAATGGCCAACAAGTGCTAAGCATCTCTTGGAACTCCTTCAAGTCTGTTGGAATACCATTTCAGGTGACTACCTCTTGAAGCTCATCAAGAGAATGCCATGAGTGTGCAAAGCAGTAATCAAAGCAAAAGGTGGCTACTTTGAAGAACCTAGAATATAAGACATATTTTCAGTTGTTTCACACTTTTTTGTTAAGTATATAATTCTACATGTGTTAATTCATAGTTTTGATGCCTTCAGTGTGAATCTACAATTTTCATAGTCATGAAAATACAGAAAACTCTTTGAATGAGAAGGTGTGTCCAAACTTTTGGTCTGTACTGTATGTGGATTACAAATTGCGACTGAGTTTGGGACTCTGCTCCAGTTCTATGACAAGCGTCAGAAGAAAAGAGACTTAAACGTGTCCGTGAGCATACTAGGTGATATTTTTTATATTATACCTATAATAATGTATTTGCACTTTACCATATATATGTCTCGAATATTCGCTCTGCCTCTGAGGAGTGCACGCTGCGGCCTCTCCTCGTACGTGCCTGCGTATTACGTAATCGCTTAGACAATAGTACGCTGAGATTCATAAGCTATTTGTACGCTCATGCGTACGTCTTCTAAGAAGTTGCGTACATTTTGTAAATGAACGTTCGTTATTAGTGAGCGAATGTTCGCTAATAGCACATAATAACGTATATTTTGTACGCAAATACAACGAATCTATTCGTCGAATATACGAATTTTAGGAAAAGTTCTGCGAATGTTCGGCGAATAATTTTTTGAATGATTCGCTCATCTCTATAATTCATCACCATTAAGATGGAAGCCTTTATTATCCCACTGCCAGCGTGCCAACCAATACCATCCAGTCTGAACCACTTGGGGGGGGGCATTTTTACTGATGACCATCCTCATCTTACAAATCATCCAAAGTCCTAGAAAAGTCAGCAAGATGCAGAGAGAGGAGGAGTTGGATGTTTCTGATAACATATTCATATTCTCATTGATATTAAATGATGTGGAAAAGGAGGAAAAGCAGGTGGCAGAAGAAGGGCTCCCACCTGTACGGCAGGAGAGCGCTGGGGCTGGAGAAGTGGGTATGGTGGAGCTGATTAATATTCTGTGTTTACTGTCAAGTAACCTGAGGAGATTCCAGCAAAAACAGTAATAATATGCATATTGTCCCCCCACCTAACCAGCCAAATACCATACCAGCAACAGCTACTGTTTAAAAGTTTATTAAATGTGCAGTGCAGCCATTAACAATGAAGAAGGACTATACAGTGCAGTCTTCATTATTAGATGAAAGGCAGCTGCAAAAGGCCGCGCAGTTCTTTACCACAGCATGGCTGCAACCCACCCTCAGAACTGCCGCTCCATGTGGCCATACCCTAAGGCAGAGTGGCCTGGTTATACCTGATTTATAGCGATTTGTGACAAATTAATTTGTAACTAATCAAATTTCTTGGCTAATTTCAGCCAAATAACATTTTTCAAAACTTCACTCATCTCTAGTCTCAACATATTAGGCTTAGTGGCCAGTGTGAAAACTGCAGGTTTTTTTTTTTTTTTAAATAGTGACATGGAAAATAAAATAAAAAATTGCCAAAAATTACCTTAAAAATTGTTTCATATAAAAATAGAAGTTAACCATTAGGTAATTTTCAGAGGACACATTCCATGTCATACCTTTATAGGTACCATATGTTATGGCAGAGATCTCAAACTCGTGGCCCTACAGCTGTTGTAAAACTACAACTTCCATCATGCCAGGAGAGCCTACAGCTATTGGGGCATGCTGGGAGTTGTAGTTTTGCAACAGCTGGAGGGCCACGAGTTTGAGATCCCTGTGTTATGGTAATTGCAGCCACAGAAAGCTTACATAGGTAATGGGTCCAAGTATACTTTCTGCATCAGGTCTAAGAGCTGCATACTTCACCACTGGATGTATTTCTGTGACAAACTGATTATATTGCAATAACCTATTTGCCATATTGACTTAATTTGATTGAGGAAGAGACTCTAAAGATCTGATCCTGAACTGAATAGGTGCAGCTTAAATGTCATCTGTTTAAGTTTAGGTGTTTGATGCGGTGAAGTAAGTAATACTTATCACAATTGGAGATCAACAATTTGAAAAGATGAATATAATCTCTCATATAATGTTCTTTAACTTTAACTTGAGATAGGAACTTGCTGGATCATATTAAGCAAAGGGCCAGGGAAATTCTTGGAATTGTCAACATGTTAATCTCATTGACTCATTCATAGATATTTCCATCAAGTGCATCGCACTTGTCCAATATAATTTCAGTTCTGTTGCTTGTTTCATTTAGAGGACAGTGAAATTACTACCTCCTGGCTGACAAAAGAGAGTCCAAGTATCACAGTAATAGGTTCCAGGCCGCAGTAGCTGCGTCTTAGCTGTCTCCATATGGTTCAGGCGCACAAAGGTCGGTATGTGATTTGCACGCATCACATCCAAAATCAACGACTGGCATCAGTAATAAAGAGAGCCATTTTATGCGTTTGTTATTGGAAACCTCTGTGTGTTATCCTAAGTGCACAGATATATTTGTACAATGTTCAAAACTGTTTATTGAAGAATCAATGTATATAATATTTTATTCTGACACTTCATAGAAAATGTTAGACAAGTTCACATAGGCTAATACATCATAATAATATATTATTCATCATATATGCCAGATATATATAGATATAAAGCTTATAAAATTTTGTAAGCAATACAAGCATTGCATTGTAGGATTGCTTGTTAACTGAGATGTGTTTCTATCAAATATGGCAGATCTTTGTTAGGGTGCCTTCACACATCATTTTTCTTTTTTGTGTATTTTTCTGGTAGCAAGCATTTTTAGCATTTTTCTTTGTGTTTTGTTGGAGGCATGCCCTAGCATTTTTTAACGGTATACTTGTACACTAAAACATGTTTTGTTCAACTCCTAGAGCATGCTCCATTGTGACTAAAACAGCAAAAACACTAAAAACGCACAAATGCAACACAAAAAATGCAGTGTAAAAATACTTTGTAGTGAATTTCATAATCCACTTTCAGCTTTATAAGGACCGTTCATCAGTTTTTACTTTATAAAAGCAATACTTTCGTAGAGCAGACCACATCACAGCCAGGGAGAAGGTGAGCTATTTTTTTCCAATGTGTTCCGCTGTGATTGGACCACATCACAGCCAGGGAGAAGGAGACGCCCACTGAAAAAAGCTGATGTCTCCTCCTCCCTGTACCAATGCTATGAATTAGCCTACCAGGCATCTAAACCGAACGGGGGCACAGCGGCACAACGGAGGAGCATATCATGAAGAAAATTTGCAGTATGACATCTACTGAACATGGGCTACAGTGTGTGGTATTGCTTTTATAAAGTAAAAACTGTTGCAAGGTCCTCTTTAAAAGTAGCATCTGAGCAAATAAAAAACACATGGAGAAAACACCCCAAAAAAGACTGCTAAAAAGGGGTTGTCATCTGGGACATTGATGGCACATCACTAGGATATGGCATCAAAGTCAGATAGGTGCAGGTCCCACCTCCGAGAGCCGCCATCTATTTCCAGAACAGGCCTCTTAAAGTGAAGGGGAGCGCAATGCACATGCGCAACGTGTTCTTCATTGATTTCTATTGGCGTTTCAAAAATACACACTCGGCTATTTTCAGAAGTTCCATAGAATTGAATGGACAGTGCTCCAGGCAAGAGCGGCCACCGCTCAATTAATTTCTATTGGACTGCCGGAGGTAGCTAAAACAGTGCCTGGCTATTTTCGGCAGTCCCATAGAAACAAATGGAGGGTGGCTGCGTACTTGTGACTTTCTGACATTGGTGGCATATTCTAGGAATATGCCAGAACAGCATTGGCAGAGCACTGGTTGCATATCCTAGTAATATGCATCACCAGAAAACCAGCTCTGCTTGCAATGGCTCCCCTTCCACTGCTGGGATGTGACAACAATTTACATAACAGGTAAGTATGTGTAATGTTTTTAATGGGAATGTATTTTAACAGTTTTATGTTAGTGTAACTTTGAATTACAGTACTAATTTTATAAGCTTAGCTACAGCTCTGATTCTTCCCTAGAAGTATGTTTTCTAGGAAAGAATATGAGAATATATTACTTCCTGGATTCAACATATGGTGCAACATGAAGCAATATGGACTTTCATACTTCATGTGCATCTACACAGGATTCTGTCAGAAAAAGAACATAAAGAAGATCTGTGAGCTGTTTCCAATAGAGTCTTTCTTTTTATTATCAGTGAGCTACTACTAAAGAAAATGCTATAACCTATAACAAATTAATCTGTTGGAATAGCATGAAAGCTAAAATTAACATAATACTAAACAGAGGATTTTGATGATAATTACGGTACAAGAGAAATATGTTAAATCATGAGCTATAGATTAAACTTTTTTTAATTGCTTTTTTTCAGAGGTTAAATCAGGAGTGATGACAAAACATGAGACAACAGTTCTGGTTGGAGGAGATATCACACTCATCTGCAGTGCAGAAAAATATCTTTTTACCAACCTAACGTGGTTCTATCCATCTGGAGATGCTGTGCCAACAGACCTGGCAGCGCTGTCCCATAAAGAGCATACTACTAATCTTTCACTGACTCTCAGAAATGTGACCAAAGAGCAGGCTGGATATTACAATTGCTCGGCTGAGAATCAATATACAGAAGAGAAGGTGCAGAGGACAAATAAACTCATAGTTCTAGGTGAGCGGTGGAGAAATCAGGTTTATTCCCGAAAACTTGATAGAATTCAGTTGTCTTTTCAATCACTGCAACTTTACTATGTATTACTATTACAATGCAAGTAAGCCTGTATTTTTTTCAGAAATGTTTAGACAGCAGAAAATAAGGAAAAAATATTTCAGAGAAGTTCAGACTTCCCCGGTGGCCTAAGGTTATGAAAGGGTTAATACTATCGGCTCAGGTGTTCTAGAGTAGTGGAGTGGTTAGAGGGGTGGCCCATTAGACAAAGTTTTTACTAACATGTTCAGGATGGCGTAAAACATTTTTAAAAATCGATACCCTCACCACTGTCATTCTGAAACCTGCCGAGCCACCGCTGGCCTACACCTCCTGTTCCAGTCTTGTCACACAGATAACAGGAGATTACCATTGCAATCATTGGATGGATGAGGTCAAGCCTGGACCACAAAGTTAACCCTTTCAGTATCAGAGGTTTTTTCAACTTTGCGTTTTCATTTTTCTTCCCTATTTTCCGTGAGCCATAACTTTTTTATATTTTTGTTCACATAGCTGTATGGGAGCTTATTTTTTGCGGGACAAGTTGTACTTTCCAACGCCACCATTTAATTTTGTATATGGTGTAGTGGGAAGCGGGAAAAAAATTCCAAATCGGGTGAAATTGAATAAAAAACACAATTCCGCTACAGTTTTACGGGTTTTTTATTTACAGCGTTTTATGTTCATTAAAACTGACCAGTTACTTTCATGCTACTTGTCAGTACAAATCCAGTGGTACCTAATATGTATAGTTTTTCTTGTGTTTTGATAGTGATAAAATAATTATAAAGTTGGAAATTTTTTATTTTTTATTTATTTTTTTGTCGTCATATCTTGACCCCTATAACTTTTTGGTATTTATGTGTACGGAGCTGTATGGGGGCTCATTTTTTGCGGGGTGATCTGAACTTTTTATTTATACCATTCTGGGGTGTGTATGTCTTTTTGATCAGCCATTTTGACGCTTATTTCCGTCACGCAATTCGCCGTATTGGAATTTTTTTTAATATATTTTAAAAGTACGGGCGTTTTTGGTCGCGGTGATACCAATGATGTCTATATTTATTGTTATTTAGGTATTTATTTTTTAATTATACAGAAAGGGGAGTGATTTAAACTTTTATATCGTTTTTATTTTTTATATATATATTTTTTTTTTATTTAATTTTTTAGTGATTATTTTAAGGCTCACATATGAGCAAATAGGTCCTGTTTTTTATTTTTTGCCATCTAGTGGTCAAACTAAGAATTGCACATTGAAAGCTGTAAACCTCATAAGCGAGGTTTACAGCATTCAAACCCACCGCAGGTGCCCTGATTGGCCACGGGAGGGCGTGCATGGGACACGGCATCTAATAGCTTTAGTTACCGATCGGGTACATCGGTAAGTAGGGGCAAGTCTCTGCTGTTTGAAACAGCAGAGACTTGCCGGCCGTGACGCCCGCTGCACGTGCAAGCGGACGCCATGTTTCCGCATCATCCATGTGCACTCCCACAAAAAATTATATTCTGTGACCTGTTACCAAGGTATATGAAGTAAAGTGTAGTGAAGGTAATCTTCTTGCCAGTGACCGTATTTGTGAGTTACAACCTCCCTTTTCATCCTCAGCTGTGTTATGTGACTCTCCAAATAACACATCTTATGAGTGGGCAGGAAGTCAGTTTCTCTATGTATTCTTATGGGAGCCTCACTCTCATAGGACTGAATAGAAAAGTAACTGACTTCCTGTCCTGTGTCAGTTGAAGAGTGTTGGTCATGTGACACAGCTGAGGATCAGAAGGGAGGTTATAACTCACAAATACAATCACCAGTGAGAAGATTACCTTCCCTACAGTTTATATCATGGACCTTTGTACCTGGTCAGAGAATGAAAACGTTTCTGGGAGTGCTTCTTTAAGAGTAGACCAGCAGGGACCTGATAAGTGTCAGAATAGCAATGGCAGGGAATTATAGAGGGTGGATATATTTCTTTTAATTTTTACACCATTTTGAACATTTTACTAAAGTTTGTACCTGACTGGACAACCCTTTTAATTTTTAATCCACTGTAGGTCTAGGTTAAAAAAGAGTGGTTAATAACTCACCTCCCCAGGCATCAGCTAGGTGTTAAGCTATGTCCTGTCTCTGACAGAAAGCTGAACATTCTGTTTAAAGGGCGCCTATCAACACAGAATGCAGCACAGTCTGCAGGCTGCATAGAAAAGCTGAGAAGATTGATATTTAGTTTCAGATTCAATAAAACTTGTAATTTATACAGTTATATCACTACTTTTTCGGACTTCAGTTCGACACGGGGAAAGTGTCACTGATACCTGTACACAGGGGTGGTCTTAAGATCAGAAAAAGCAGTGATATAAATGTATAAATTACAAGTTATACTGAATCTTCCCACAAAATTACATATCCATCTGCACAGCTTCTCCTGCCCTATAACCTACAACTTGCAAAAAATTGCACTGAATTTCATGGTGAAAGGAAAGAGTAAGTACCTCCTAAATGCAGACTATAAAGCCTAATTCACATTTCCGTGGAGCATGGTCCGTGAAATCCCGGACCGTGCTCCTTCTGAGGACGGGAGCGCACGAGGACGGGAGCGCACGGCGTCATTGGTTGCTATGACGCTGTGCGCTTCCTGAGGCCGCCGCTGTACAGTGATACACTTGTATCACTGTACAGCGGCGGCCTCAGGAAGCGCACGGGGTCATAGCAACCAATGACGCCGTGCGCTCCCATCCTCAGAAGGAGCACGGTCCGGGATTTCACGGATCGTCCCGGACCGTGTTCCACGGAAATGTGAATTAGGCTTAAGACACACACACTTCTTACCAAGATTTTTCTAGCTATATTGCAAAAACAGTATATAAAAATTAATTGTGTTATGCAACTAAAATTCCATCCAAAGACCTAAAAATAAATGGTTTTAACCACCAAATGAATTAAATTATGTACATATTTAAAGCACAGATTTTCAGATGCATGTTGATGATTTAAGGGTAATACTGAATAAAAACTGAGAAACCACACAAACTATTTCAGAAGAGCTGATTCACAAGTTCTGTAATTAAGACATGTCCAAAAATATCCCAGAATTACCACAACTTGCTTGGTCTCTGCCAATTATTTCTACAAGAATAGGGAAATAATTTACAGACTTGATTAGCAAGTAAAGTTATGAAATTCTCCGGTGAAGCATTTTTGCATATTAAGTGCCAAAATATGTTTTGGGTTTTTTTTTCGCTTATGGATAATACTAATTACATTTGTATTTTCAATTGGTTTATATACTGATACATTGTGTATGATGCATGAAATATACTATTTCTAATGCTTTAATTACATTTATTGTTCGGGATTTCATAGCATTTTATAGTTATTTTTGTTAGAAAAATCCATAGTAAGTCTATTGTATTTGCAATTCTCTTTTACATTTCATATTCATTTCATATAGTACTTTAGATATTATTGACATTTGAGTAGCATGTAGCTTGGCCTCACGCCTAGGTCATCCGTGAATGGTAAATTTTTTATTGAGTACAAGTTGATAGTTATTTTTATTTTTGCACTTTACTGTATCAGTGTTCCTGACTGTTCTGTTTTATTGCAGACAAGCAGGCTCCATGGGTGGTGCAACACCTTGAAAACACCATAGTAAACAGCAGTAGCACACTGTTCCTGGAATGTAAAGTCAATGGGAATCCCTCACCCACTATTACTTGGCTGAAGAATGGCTTTGTGATTAGACGAGCTTCAGGTATGAAAAGTATTGGTCTGTGTGCAGCAATAAATAACATGCTCTTCCACCTCTACAATCAACATTAAAGGGGTTGCTTTATCAAGGCACTTTATTCAATAATTCGGATGGTTCCAGTTCCAGACATCCATAATAATGTGTAGTTATAATGAGCAGATGACAGGCCACTCTTCACATAAATGGCTGACCTTGTTATATATGGACAACTCAGGTTTCACCTAAGAGATATCCATTCTTTAGGAGCTCCCAGACTCCAAAGCCATTATCCACATCTTTATCCAACTATTGTACCACATTTCTAAAGAAATGTAGGCTGTTAGTTTTTGTCACTGCAAGACTAATTTCACAACTGTATAATTTCCAATTGTTTTACTGAAACAAAATCACTTTCTCAGCATTCATGTCTAGATGCTTCTAACACTCCCTTATACCCTTCTTTAACCTAGTCCATATAGTCCTTCTATAACTTTTGTATGTATTGGTCTGCTTTGCCATGTACATATCTCAGGAATTCACAGACCCTTCCCTTATCCTTCAGTTACTGATTATCATGTACAATGCCAGCATTTTATGCAGCACATTACAGATAATGTTAGTTCAATGGCATCATTCCCTACCCCACGAAAGAGTAACTTGAAATAAAGATATGAACATAACAGATTATGTCAAAATCTGAGATTTTATCACATGCCCTGATTTATTGCTTGCTGGGATATCTTACAGCATTGCTTATTTTCAGTTGGCCCAAGAGATTTTCCATATGGCACCATAGTCAAATTGCACACGTTTCTAGGCACCCAAGTATTCTGAGGTCACTTCCATTAGAAGAGAACCCCCCACCCCACCCCAATATATATTATACTGGACTCCGGGAAAACATCAAAGGAATTAAAGAAAACACATGTGGACACAGAACAAGATATACTTAGATATTACATAAGTCGTGATGTCAGTTTGCTCTAGTATTTCATAACTTTTGCCAAAAAAAACTAGAAAGAAAACATTGATTTATATTTCAATGTTCCGCGCTGAACGTTTTACATACAAAATCAAGTGAACACTCCAACATTTTCTGAAGCAGTCTAGATTGTCGCAGTCTAAGATTTCCAAGTGTTTTCAAAACCCATGGAGAAAACCCTCATTGCTGTATGTGTCCTACAGCAGTGGCTCTCCACGTTCTAATACCAAGTACCTCCTTACTCAAAAAAAATTAACCTCTTACGCCTTTTCCACAATATAAGCATCTGATTGATGTTGGCCCCAACAGTTGGACCTGATCATGAGAATGGGGGTCTCGTTCCCCTGAATGACTGGAGCAGCAGGTGGAACATGCAAACTTACACTGTGGACATTGTATTGGTGATTTCCAGCGGTCCCACAGAGAGTGAATGGAGCAGCAGCACGCATGCTCAACCCGAGACTCTATTCAGATGGGGGGAACAGAAGCCCCATTTTCATGATCAGTGAGAGTCCCAGAAGTTGGATTTCCACTGATCCGATACTTATCCTCTATTCTATGGAAGGGTTATAAGTTTGTATTTGCCTTATTTGTAAAGTACTTCAGGCAAAAGAGCAGTTCATTTTTTTTACCAAGAATTGCTGATTTATTAGCTCTGTTCCTGTTCCCTCTTCATACCACGTGATCTGCACTGAGAACCCTACAGTGTCTACTGTGTGGTCCGGAGGTCAGTGTCTCTATACAAGCTTATGAGATGCTCAATGTGAGTCTCATAGTCTTGCATAGAGATACTGACTTATGGTGCACACAGCAGACACTGTAGGATTTTGGAGGCTCAGCATGCATACATCCACTTGCTCTTGATAAACGATCCAATAATCTGCCCCTGTAAATGGGCCATAATACAATCTGGAATCATATTAGAATTTATTTACACTGGTATCATGCCATCCCTGTTTAAAGGTTCCATGACAGATATGACAGGTCCATCATGGTTATTATCATTAATTTGTAATGGGTCTGTCAGGCCTAAATAGAATAGGACTACCTATTCTGACCACCAAAGAGCAGTAGAAAGCTATTCATTTACATGTAGGGGGAAATTTATCAAAAGTGGTGTAAAGAAAAACTGGCTTATTGAGATTCCACCTTTCATTTTTCAGAGCTCCTTTGAGGATCAATATCTGTTTGGTTGCCATGGACAATTAAACATGTTTTCCTTTGTACCACTTTTGATAAATCTTCCCCATAGTGTATTTTAAGGCATTCTTATGTTAAATCTATCAGAATTTTTTTGTACAAATGGATGTAGAATTTACTTCAATGGCAAAGCATGTTGTCAATATAGAATATTAATCTTTATATCTATGCTTTATAATAATAAAGTTCCCTGTGCCTTATAATGCTAAAGTTAAGTCTCTTCTTTTAGGAATAACATTGCTTTACAATAACAGCCTGATAATTGAGAGAGTGAAAAAAGATGATGAGGGCTTGTATGAGTGCCATGCTGACAATGAAATGGGGCATACCAACACCTCTGCCTACATCACTATTCGAGGTGAGCAGCTCTTCCTAAGATATTTCGGTTTCATATGGTACCATAATACAATATATACAGGCTTTTTCCATTTTGCGAAATATACTGCATCATTCTAAGTTTGTCCTAATGCCAATTGTACTAATCTTTTTGCAGGTGGAGAAGAAAAATCTAACATAGAAGTTATCATCCTTGTATGCACAGGTGTGGCAGCCACGTTATTCTGGCTTCTTCTCACCCTCTTCATAAGAAAACTGAAAAAGGTAAAAGAAACTATAGCAAGAGTGTTAAATAAGGAGGTAGTCTTCTTGCCTTTTGACCTTCCCAACCCTTTGATATTAGAGTTCTTACACTTAAGGCCTCAAACTTTAAAAAAAACAATTAATCCCTACAGTAGGACTTCAATATGTGATTTGTAGCAATCCAACCCTGCTTATCAGAAGTATTATACTTGAATGGAACTGACCTACAGTAACAAGCACAGTTACCCCTGTGGACAAGCTGCATTCACTTTTGTACCTTGGCCCCTTCAGGCTACCTGGATTACGAGCAGATTGTTTTCCTCTTGGATTCTTGTACTGAAACAAAAAGCAGCATAGTACAGTACCAGCAAACTGTACAAGATTTTTTCTTCTGTGTGGAAATGTACCTGCCGTGGGGATTTAGAAATCCACAGGATGTCAATTTTTGGTGCGGATTTCACCCTTTTTAGTGGAAAACCACAAGTAACACATCCTGTTTTTGGTGGGAAAACACATACAAAAATCTGCACCGAAATTTGTGCGGATTTTCTGTTGGTAAACCTGCACCCCATGCGCAGGTAGCCTTATTCTGCTGATAGGCCAGATAGACCAATCAAGCATGGTTGAGATAGACCATCAGTATTTAAATTTTGGGGAAAAATACCTGTAATATTCAATATAGAGCAGATACTAATAATCACATAAACAGCATTTCATGATTCTTTTAAAATTATAAATATAAATATTTTCCATGGGCAACATATATCATAATGTGATGATCTGAATACAGCATGAAAGTGGATTGAATTTTGCCAGCGAGGGACAAAAATCCATCTGGCAAAAGATATTTGTATCTCTTCATCCATCATTACATTTTCCGTATTATTTTTTGTTTAGTCTCAATAAATCAGATTTACCAAGGCCCTGGCTCTTACTGTCAACTTTAGGATATTTATTAAGTTATACTATGTTAAAACACTCCTGCTTGAGGCTGTTACATATGATGAGTGTTTGGCAGCATGGTAGCCTGCTGGCATCAGTGAATTAGTGCCCTTTTAGAGGGCGTAAATCACATATAGGGCATGTAATGGAACGCTTTACAGCCTGCTCAAGCACATAGTCTTGAACACAGCTTAACCTATTGGCCTCTGTAAAGATATGGAGCAGCAGGGAGCAAGCTGCGACTTCTTAATTGTCATTCCCCAGACAATCATCTTCCCTGCTCAGGCTTTCTACATTCTTGTCTTGTCAACAGCCACATGCCTCAGAAATTAAAACAGGCTACCTGTCTATTATTATGGATCCTGATGAGATGCCACTGGACGAGCAGTGCGAGAGGCTGCCCTATGACAGCAGCAAGTGGGAATTTCCTCGAGATAGGCTGAGTCTTGGTAAGTGCCATACTTGTTTTTGCCTAATAGAACAGATGCCATGACAGCATGCTCTATCACAAAGGTCTAAAACAGACTTGCATTAATCTATTTATCCTCAGCTGTCATATCCAGATCTATTTGTGAAAATAAAATGTAAACATGACTATTTAAAGGCTTTTTATAGCCTCAGATTTTGTCCAGTAAAGTATAGTAAACTATAGAACTACCACTGAACTACCACATACACAGATATGAAGCTGTTTTAAAGTTACCTTAAATTTGGACAAGTAAGCCACAATTGTGGCAGTATCAAAAAGTGAGAGTCAGCCTTAAGCCTGATGTATATGCCAAACCATGTATACATAGGCTGTACAGAGACACATTAAATCCTTTTGGATACAAACTTACTCTGTACGTCAGTGTATGGTATTCTGTTTAGTGCTGCATGAGTTGTTCTTCCTCATTGAGTTATTCTCCTTTAGTTGTGGTGCTTCTATTATAGAACAGATCCATAATAAACCATCTGATAGAACATGCCACAATTTTTTATGTCTAATGGAAAAACTTATGTTCCTCCAGATTGGTAAATTGGGGTTTGGTAAAAACGCCCTAGAAGTCTGTTGGTTTTGTAGGGATTATAGTTGTAGTATGGTAGAGTTCATGACATAAGACCTGTTCCTTCATCATGATTTCATATCAAAAAACATTGATTGGTCAACAAACAAGCAAACACTGTTTTTTCAGCTGATCAGATATTTTATTGTGGCAAAAAATGATCTTGGCAAAAAAAAAAAATCACCCCATGTAAATGGGATGTGCTGAAAACAAATGTCCACATGAACAAAGTTATTGTTCTTGTAGCTGTTTGTTTGGGCAATTATCTGCCTGGGTGAAGATCCTTAAACATACTGTTTTGTAAATTTAGGAGTGAGAGGAGAAAAAATTGCACTTAAGGCGCTCAGTAACGCAAGATCATTGGGTTACAGCGGTGGAAAGATACAAACTCTATGCGCTCACCTGTGCCAGTTGTGCTAAACAGGCACAACCCTGATGTTGGCATGGTATAAGGTGGAAGGTGAATTAGCTCAAGAAAAAAATTGAGTTTTATGGGAGCCTGCTGGAATAATAAATCATTGGAATAGGCTTTATTTTGGCTACAGTACTGGGCTAGTGCCCATCAACAACTTGGCCTGAGGAAAGCACTAGCCCAGTGTCAAAAGTCATAGCCAAAATAAAGATTGATTTATCCCCACCCCTAGTGTCCTCATTCCATCAAGTGTCCGTGAAATCCATTTCTTTTCTTGAATTGTTTCATAAATTGAGCTCAATACATGGTCAGTAATCTGACCGCATAAAAGGACCCTTAACTGAATTTTACTCAAGTAGCATACAGAAATGTAGAGACTGTAATGCTGCTAAAGATGAGTCAAAATAATATTAATGGATCCTCTGAGGGCATCACTTAAACATGTTGGAACCCACTGGAATTTTGTAAAACACCAAGGGTATACAATTGGAACTTATTTTTATGGTTTTATGGTCGTATGGGCTTAACCTGCAAATACTACAAGCAAGGTCTCTGTTGCCTTTCATCATTCTTCTTCCTTCCCTAAATGTGGTAGAGTTTAGTCATCTGATATACATATATAATATAGCACTCAGTCTGACTCCAGCAACCTTACAAACAGCATTCAGGATACTTGCTTTTAATTATTATGGCATTATGTTATAAACTGTTATTCTTAGGATATGTACTGGATGAGAGGTTAAACAAATTCAGTTGATAAGTCTAATGCCTTATGCATGTTGTGCATCCCATACCTCTTCATCTGTGTATACATACATCTCATCTTCTGGTCTCATGGTGAATGTTAATCTCTCTCCAACCTGTCATCACTCTGAGGTTTCCTCTTATCTTTGTTGGCAAAGTTTGGTTTCTATCACAAGGGAGGAATGAACCGATTGCTGTGAATTCCTTGATGACCTGCACATTCCTTTACCTCTGAGTAATTGAAATTGATCTTCTTAATCTGTGTAGCAACACATAAATATTGGGCAGGCGTGCAACCTGTGCGGTTGCCAGATTTCTTCGCCCAGCCTAAATTCTTAAAGGAAATTTATCTCCAATCACACCACACAGAAGTTGAAGGTGAAAAGTGAGCTATTAGTTCACAGATCTTGACCTTCTGCTGAGTGTCCCACACACTGCGATACATTATTAGGAATGTACTTACTACAGGTTATGTATCAGCTCCTTCATTTCACAGCCTTGTATGGTTGAAATCCTCAGTTTTGAATTTCATCATTTCATTTCCTACCTACTATTTAGTCTCTTCCAATACTTTAGTATCTAAAGATTACATTTTCAATTGCATGTGCTTGATAAGGTTCACTTTCATGTCTTTTAGTCTTAATTTTTACATGGGCCTGTGGGACTTTGCATGACTCTTCTACTTGACTTTTACGTCTAGGTAAAACACTGGGTCACGGTGCATTCGGGAAGGTGGTGGAAGCCTCTGCTTTTGGCATTGATAAAAGTTCTACTTGCAAAACAGTTGCTGTTAAGATGCTTAAAGGTATTAATTTCAATTGAGTTTTTCTAGTGTCAGAAGTTAGATTTAAAGGGGTTATCCCATGATTAATGTAAAAAAAAAAATGAGAACCAGCCCTGTAGCCAATGTAGATACAGAGCTTGCTCCATTCATTGCTAGATTTATTTAAAGCTGACAGCTCAGGGATGTGTCCATTCTAAAGGGCATGTCCTTTCAGCTCTCTATTTGTCACAGGTCGGGGACAGTGTCCTTTCTCATGGGGCATATTATTTCCTATCCTTGTAACTGTCACAGCTTCTAGCAAAAGATAAAGCCAGTGTCACTTAAAGGATGGCACTAAGCATGTGTGTCCACCTCAGCGGGGTGGACAAAGAAATAAGGAAAAGAACAAAAAAGTAGGTGGCGCTATACAGGTACATTTTATTGAATAACTCATTGGCTGTACAAAATCACATGCAATTTCAAAAGTATTCAGATGCAGATGTTGGTGTGAAAAATGTGGAATATATTTCATGGGACAATCCTTTTATGATTATAACCAATACTTTTATGCATACATACCCGATATACTTAGTGGCTGTGAAGAACATACACAACACATATATTGTACTAGTTAAATGTAGCCTAGTATCATTATAAGACTAATAAAGAACAAAACTGTTGCCTGGAATTTTTTTTTTTACTCCGCCAAGCCCTTCCGTAGTACATCTGGGAAAAATTGTTGATTCTGCGATATTCATTTTTAATAAACACAAAAGATCATCTAAATTCCAAGACCTCTGAAACATTTGCTGAGCATGAGCACATTAGTCAGTCACAAGCAATGAATCTCTCTAGTAATGTGCACTGGGCAGTTACCACACGGCACATTTATGCCTTGTCTACATCTCACATATTTTTCGGTATGCTGCCGCTAAATAAATTTCATCCTAGAAGAAGACTTGAGGTTGTGTCCTGTGTTTTAGATTCCTCCTAAGGGCTGTGGTTGTTTTCTTTGTCTCCTGATGTCCCCCCTTAACCTAAACAGGATTTTGTGAGCCTTGTAAAAATATCCCATTGTGCAGAGATGACTGTGTCCTGTTTACGTTAAACAGAGTGTGCGACAAACAACGAATGCAAAGCTTTAATGTCCGAACTGAAGATTCTTATCCATATTGGCCATCATTTGAATGTTGTTAACCTACTGGGAGCTTGCACCAAGCCTGGAGGTAAGTCACTAGATTGCTGCCATTAACCCCATCACATCCTACACCGTCAGACCTCCTTTCTTACTTTGTAGAATCTAGCTCCTTTCAGCACGCGAGTACGCAAGGAGCTGAAGTTGAAAATTCCTAACAAAAAACTCCAGCACATGTCTGCATTAATTGCAGGCCAATTACTGAATTCTTAAGTAAATGTTCCTGGGTCAATTGAAAAGCAAACATGAGCTCAGATTCATCAAAGTCTATTCTTGTGTTCTACACGCACATTGTACAGTAATTCCCATTGAAATTTTTACTTTGATGATTCCAGGCTATGATATGTCCATTTAAAAAATATCCACATCCCCTTCATAAGTAAAGTATAATTTATTTATTTTTATTTTTATTGATGTACTGTCAGTGCAAGCCATTCCAAAAATTTTCCTGCAAGAGTTCTCAGATATTGTAGTAATGTGACTGTAAATTAGATGCATCTTAATGACAGTATTATATGTCCAAAACACACCTTAGAAAGGTTAACAGAATGTATGCAGGTGAAGAGATAAATAATATTTAGGACATAGCTAGTTTGCATGGGGTGTGGAACCATAAGAATTTCTGCAGTCTAAATGCAATGCAAGATGATGTTGTCGGTGGTATTGAGTGTGGTGTAATGGTGTGTAGTGTGTTTTGTGGCATACAGTACAATGAAACCTCTTTAAAAGACCACATCTTTGAGAAGGCCACCCCTTTATCCAGATCAGACTTCCTTTGACAGATCTTCAGTTCCATTGTATATTCTGGACACTGTCCATGTTCTTTGAGAAGATCGTTCCTCTAGATGACTATTTTTGAGGCAATTTTGGGAGGTTCAGGATATGCGGCGGCTATCTCTCTAAGGACAGCCATTCAGAAAAGGCTGTCAATCACTGAGTAGGATCACCCACTGGACTCCTAAGCATTGAAAGAGAAGGAATAAAATCAAGGATCTACAGATTCCTTTCCCACAAAATTATATATCACTATGCTCAGATCCTCCTGCTCTTTATCATGCTGGTGCAAATCAGACACCAACGCCAACATGACATGTTCAATTTAAATTAACATAAGATATTTTGAAGTCAATTATGGTAAGAAGTGACAGGTATGTAGATGTTTTCAAACTTATTTCCATGTCCTACCATGGAGACAAGGCAACTAACATTGTAATGCTTATAATAGCCAATCTCTGTCTCTGATCTAAACTGGAACCTTCATGTTCCTTCTTAGCTCCAAAAACAAGAGCCTGGTCTATGTAAGGCTTCACACTTTTAATTCATAAAGAAAAAAACCCATGAACATGAAAATGAAAATCAACCACTTTTCAGAGGTGAAGGCAGGAGCATACCAACCCTCAGTAACACATCAGATTATGATGAGTGTACTTGGACCTTAGAAAACCACTAGTGTTGATTTATTGCATTAACAAGATAAAAATTAATTATAGTACCTGCGTCATGAAGGAAGAGACAGAGAGAGTGAATATGAAGATAAGATTTGGAGTGGCAGTACATTTGTGTGAACAGTTGAGATGGATCTACAGCACGCTGTCTGTCACTACCGACAAACAAAAACATGTGGACAGAGCCAAGTGTGTGAGCATGATGTGCTGTGCACGGAGACAGGATGTCCACGCACGGGTATTATGAGGAGGAAAGCATCCCTCGCTTATATTACTAGAGAACAAGCCATTGTACATATCTTCAAGTGTGATCTCAGGAAAAAACAAGCAATTCCTTTTTTCTAGTGGATGTCTAGCTTCGCAGTAGGACAGCAGGCTGTAATGGTGTCTATGTATCTAATATATCTAACAGTGTTCCTTAGAGTTCATGTACACGATCATGTTTTTCATCAGTGCTATCTGCATTTTTTTAGCGTATCCCACTCAACCTTTCATTTATATATGTATGGTAACCATATGGCGCATACTAATACTAGCCTTTGTTGCTATTCTGTGAGGTTTGCTATATTTCATAAATCATTCTCCCTTTTTGGGCAAATCTTCTGTGCTGTCCACACAGGAGACATACCCATAAGATGGCCGCTAATGGACAGTCATGTGACCAGGCAAAAATAACTCCAGACACATCACTCAGCCATCTGTACTATTTACCATTTGCAAGTGCTGTGTATTTCAATGGAAGAGATTAAGTGATTTGTCTGGTCACATGACCCTCCATCAGTAGCCATTTTATGGACAGGACCTCTGTGTGGACAGCACAAAAGACTTGATCAGTAAGGGTTCATACCTTATGAAGTATAGAAAATAGTGCAGAATATCAACAGACTACAGGGTGAGTCAAAAGTCTCAGGACACCCTTTTATTTCAGAGACTAAAGGGAAAATAAAATATCTGAATATGCTAGCAAGTAATGAGTAAGGGGGCCTATCTTTTAGGCTATGTCCGAAACATTGTTGCCATCTTGAAAGCCACCATATTGGATCTAGGGCATATCAAAGAAGACTAGAATTTGCTCAGAAATCGATTGCAATCAGATTTGCAATATCACTTGTGGTTCAAAGGTTATCAACACAGAAAGTTCAAAACTTCAAAATACTGTGTTCAGCACCAAATAGCTATGCTTCACAGGTAATGTTCCCAGTTGCAACTTTCTGTGTTGATAAACTTTTGAACCACAAATCTGATTGTGGTCTTCTTTGATATGCTACATGAACCGCTTCCTATTGGAAAAAACTGTCCTTGATCCAATATGGTAGCTTTTAAGATGACAGCCATGTTCCGGACAAAGCCTAAAAGATAAGCCCCTCACCCAATACTTGCTGGAGTATTCAGATATTTCATTTTCTCTTTAATTTCTGAAATAAAATGGTGTCCTGAGACTTATAACTCATCCTGTATATTAGTAAGTGCCATACTGTCATCTTAGAGACACATTGGTCGATAGTAGCCAGAAAGAGGCCAACCACTTAAAAAGTTCAGTTTTATTTTTTGGTGCAAAAATAAGTGAAAAATATATGTTGTTAGATGAAAAAGTCATTCAAATGTGGTAAAAAATTAAGATCATTCTGTACTTTAGAAGTAAAAGTTAAAAAAAAATGTTACTTACCACTGAAATGTTTTATCTCTTTAACAGGACCTTTGATGGTCATTGTTGAATACTGTAAGCATGGAAATCTGTCCAATTATTTACGGAGTAAGCGAGGAGATTTCATAGCCTACAAGGTACAGACACATTTTATTGTTATTGCTCTGTATATTGTAACTGAACTATAAGCAGAGTTAAATTACAATTTAATTACAATGTAAACCATGCAACACCATCTACTTGTGATTTCCATGTGATCTGAATAGCATAGCTTCCATTTGTAATGTTTAAAGGGGTCTGGCTATATATTTTTTCAGGCGTTTTCCAGCTTTGTGCACTTTTTAAATCTCAAGTTCAGCCTGCTGTACTTGTTGAATAAATCATGCTCATCTGCTCACCACCGCTCCATTCTAACTTCATGGCTCCCTTCACTAGTCTCTTGATGTCCATGTCTGTAAACTTCTAGATGGACAAGAGTCACGTGTGCTGCTGCTGCTGCCAATGACTGGCCTCAGCTGTGATGAGCCCCCATTGCTGAGGCCACTCATTGGCTGCAGCAGTGCATGGGACCCTCTTTTATTCAGAATTTTGCAGGACAGGGATTGGAAGACTGCATAAGAGAAGCAGGCAGCAGTATGAAGCCTATAAGTATGGTTTATTCAACCAGTACAGAAGGCCTTGAAATTTAAAAAGTGCAGAAAGCTGGAAAACCCCTTTAAAGGGGTTGCTTACCCCTGGGGAATCATACTTAAATGGTCCTCACCGCTGGGTTCCATTTCCATCACTCCCCTGGGGCCAAAACCCAATGGCAGGGATGACGCAATTATGAATACCACTGTGGGTCCAGCCACGCTAGGGGGTCTACAAAAAAAGTCCTTAGGTCCTCCTCTCGACACAATGGACATGACTCCTCAGCCAACCACTGGCTGTAGCAATGATCCAGTTATTTACTAAACGAGCACCTCCTGCTTGTCAAAAAGGACCAGGAAGTAGAGACCAGTGGGAACTTGAGAAGCTTCGGAACAGAAGCGTCAGGAGACCAGTTAGTTGGGTATCACTTTCAATTTTTTTTTAATCTATGGTGCCTGTGGAAACAGCTACATGTTAAGTGCTTGGTGAGGATGTGAGACCTGACAACAGCACATACAGTGTCACCAATCATCCTCTTGTTTGAAACTGTGGCCAGTCAAACACATTAGATACCACAAACAGTTAAACAGTGACAATGAATGAAATCATTTCTCTGAATTAGAATATTAGCTCATGTTTTTCTATATGAAATCATCTTTAGTGCCTTCCAGTTTCATGGCACACAATGACGTTTATCCAGGACTGTAGCCAACTTTCCCATGGAAAGCCTTTGTTTCCCTCCCTGCCCCTGCTGGGGCTTGCTGACAATTTCCATATGGCTTCAGCCCAGATACGTAGATAGGTTTTCTACAATTACACTGATAGGAGATGCAAGTGTGTGGGGGTATATGCGTGAGAAATTTTTTGGATGACAGTTTTACCTTTCACCTCTGATTTGTGTGACACCCAGAGATTCAGGAGACCTCCTTGGTTTGACCTTGCACTTCAACATATATTGTCACTTTACAGGAGAGCATTACGTAATATGGTCATAGGCATTACATACAGTGAGTTTCCTGAATTCCAAAATGTGATCACCATTCAAGTCATTATAAAATGCAGCTTCTTACTGCACAATATAAGCTCTTATCTGGTAAAGACAGCAATTGTGTCATAATAGGCAGAAGTAAATGAGTATAATCTTAAGATGACCATATTTTCTGGAAATGTGCAAACACTTGACCATACTGTGCTACAATTGTGTACCTTAAAGAATGAGTCATTGTTCAAAATTGTTCCCAACCGTTTCCTGATGTGATATGTTTTTGGGTTGACCAACAATATGGACACCATTTCAACTCCAACGTTACCTCTCAACTTCCCTGAGTGACAGTTATGCAGTAATATAGAAGCATAACTATAAGGGTAACTAGACAGATTTACTATTTAGGAATCGGGGAAAGCTAGATGAAAACAGTATCCTAAGAATTTGATCTCAAGCACTTGTTGTGTGACGGTCCTTTTACACAGACCGATAATCAGCCAGATTGTATTAACGCTCATTCTTGATAATCTGCCTGAGTAAAAGGTACTGGCACCCGATAAATGACCAAACGCTCGCCCATTGGGTGATTGTGTCGCTCACCAAACATCATCGTTCCTATGCAGCAGATCGTTCTGTCTAAACAGGGATCTACTGTACGGGAGCAATAATTTTCTATGGGAAAAAGCAATCATTATATCGATTGCTTGCTCCCACACACCAGAGGTGATTCCTGCTTATTAATGCTATGGCATGCGTTTGTCCGAAATATGTTGGTTTTGTATTTGCAATTTCTTGGATGATTTGATTTTAATGTGACCGAATAAAGGATTCAAGATTTAAGACATGGTGCTGGACTTTGAAGTTTGTTTTCTGCATATAAATGCAGCCCTCATCTCTTTTGACGATCTGCTAGATCATCAATCCGTGTAAAAGGTCCGTTATAGCTTTAACTGTGTATTAATGGGTTAACAGCTGGTTTTGCCCTCACAGTTTAGTAAGTGAATAAACTTGCATCTACATGTCTCATAAATTTTGTTTTCCAAAATGCTAAATGACTAACTGCAGTGATCTTTTAGGAACTGCACCAAGCTCCATATATCTGTGTCTGCTGGCTTACAAAGCATCTATTAGCTGCGGTGTCATGTCCTAGTCAGACATTGTGGCTTTGTAGGTTCAGATTTTCTTCCTTGATAGGAGAGACTTGTCAGATATCTGCATTTCTATGCTGACTGTCAATGCAAGTAATATATGAAAGGCTTCAGTTCACCAGAGAAGGAGCTGCAATTAGATATAAGTAATTTGTTCTGGCTCAGAGGGGGTCCGAAATAGGAGACACCTTCTATAATCAGGGATTGAGTCAAGCACCATTAAGCACCTAACAAAGGTGGAGATACTCTTTAAAATAAACCCATATTCAGCTAAAATCCTGTAGTGATGTAATATATATATATATATATATATGTGATGACAGCAATCATGTGATTATGTGAATACTTTGTCAGTCCCAGGAAACAGAAAAGACAGCAGATGACACAAACAGTGACCTCTCCGAATTAATTAAGAGAAGATTGGAAAGCGTGGCCAGTACTGGCAGTTCTGCCAGCTCAGGATTCATAGAAGACAAAAGTTACAGTGACTCAGAAGAGGAGGAAGAAGGTAATAATATAAATAATGTTATTCGATGTGAATGGGCAGCATGTATGGTCCCGTTTTGGTCCAGTAGAATGTATGTGTTTAACCAGATTTTTCTGCTGGAGATAATATCCAATAAAATGTTTTGATGGAAACTAATTTTTCAAGCAGCATGGTAGCTTAGTGCTTAGCTTCATGGCCTTGTTTATCTAGTGTTCTAAATTAGAATCCTACCAAGAGCATAATCTGCATGGAGTTTGTATCTTCCTATGTTTCTGGGGGTTTTCTTCTTTGATTTATGATGTTTTATTCCCATGATTATTACTACTGCTTATCCAAAAATATGTGCTTTACATGTGTTCATGTATCTCTGCACTAAATTGTATTCATCCTGTATTCACTAGATATAAATACACTCAAGGGATCTTCCAAAATGCCCCAGAGAATCCTTAAGATGGAAATTGAGAAAATGCCTCAATAGCTGTTGTCGGGACACTTGTTCAGTCGACAGCTATTTCTCCCAACTACCCCATATATACACACTCTTGGTTCAGCCAAGCATATGTTTGTTTTAATGGGGAGAGAGACCCCTCTGGAGGCTGCTTATCTCCAGGAAGAACAAAAGAATCAGGCATAGACATTTAGTGCGCCTGATCTTTCTCTTACCTGGCACCATCTTTTAAGAGAGAGTCAGGAGCTCCCCTTAGATATTAGATTGATGTCAAGAATGGCAGGATCAGCTAACAAAAACTGTAATTGGGAGCCTTAAGAAGAAATGAGCAGTTGCTAAGATTGATTGCTTGTCTACTCAGTGGTGCAATGCAATGTGCCACTAAGACATGACTCCACTCCTGTGGCTGTCACAGCTTCCTGGGTAAATACATTATTTATTTTATGCCTAGTACATAGGGTAGGGGTAGCTATGGGTAGGTACATACCAAAAATATTCTTTTTTTTTTCATGTACCGGTTTCTGAGGAGCTACTTTAGACATAGCACATTATACAATATTAGCTTTACCTGAAGTATTAAAGCGGCTCTTGGAAACCATCTGGAATGTGGCCCTCAGACCAGAAAAGGTTGTACACCCCTGATCTACGTCAAGCAACAAATATTTTATTATTATGATAATGAGGGAAACTCAACCACTGCCAAGTAAGCTGAGGCTCTGTCAACAGCAACACGTATGATTCTGTTGTCGATGACTTTGCAGAATACATATGAGACACACCATATTGCTCGGAATAATCATGCTGTTGTTGGCAGTGTCTAGAGTACATTTTGCAATAATATTATATTTGCTTCTATGCATATCTGTTATCATACCTCAAAAAATAATTAAGTCATTGTCTGGCTTTTTAAGATTGACATTTTCATAATGCTGATCAGTGCTCAGTTTTTGGGAAGAATTCTGTCACAGGGTGCATGGATCAATGAAAAGGGCACCAAAATTATCAAACGGCACATAAAAATTTTGGCTCCTATGAGTTCTCTCGGCCATATTCTAGGAACTGAGTGGCATCTTCTGAAACCCTTTTCTTGGGCATCAAGGTCCTGCCTATATCCATACAGATTACAAGCAGAAGACAATGGTTGCCTTGCAGCACTGGGATCCTGAGTTGAAATCCGACCAAGGACATATTTTTCTCATATTTTAGTAGATTTTCTCTGAGTACTCTGATTTCCTTCAAAATATAAAGTATAGTGATGATCTTTAGCTCCCTATAAAATTTGTCCCTAGTATATATGTTTGAGAAGGGGAATTTTAGTTCTGAGCCCCATTGGAAGAAAGTTCCTGATGTGAGTGATGATAATATCTGTGCCGTGCTATGGGATGTTGGTGCTATATAAGCAACTGGAAATAATTGATAAAGCCTTACTAGCCCACAATAGAAGGTTTAGCAACGGTACTGCTCTACAGTCAATTCTGTGTGTATTATCCTGTTCTTTCTGTTCAGTTCACACAAAACAAGAAAAAAATACAATAAAATACAATTAACAGCTGATGTTGTCAGCCAGTTTGTTAATGGAAGCCTTGCGGTTTTTGTGATGTCTTTTAGTGACTCATTTACCGGAATAAATACACACAGTGGTGACATGTTCGTCACAGGCCAGTCTCTGAGCCTAAAATATATTCCGCTGCTATTCTGCTCTTTATCACTTCTTTTTTATTAGACCTCCTTTTGGTGTGTATATAAGGTCACCCCTGCTTGTTCAGTAAAAAACAATGGAGTTGCAATTTGCTTTGAACTATACAAAATGTGGTAGTCACATGCCAAGCAGATGCCTGCCTGACAAGTGTTAGCAATGAACGTGTGTCAACTTCAAGGATCTACTAATCAGAGCTTTTCATGTGTGCTGAAAGGGGGTAGTCATGTACTTTTATCAGTGCCAGCCATGTTGTATCAGCAAAGCCAAGCCTTGTCTGCTGAACTTTATATCCCACAAAAAAAACTAATTGCAGGAAACAATTATTTTGAAAAGAAATGTTAAGGAAAGACATTGGCTGGGAAACTGTATTGCTGCTAGAAACCCTTGTGTAAAGATGTGTCCAGAACGGCTCTCACTATTCTTTAGCGGTGATTAAAATGTATACATTCAACAAAATATGTTATTTTTCAGATCCTGAAGATGTGAGCAAGAGACAGCTAACAATGGAAGATCTGATTTGTTACAGCTTCCAGGTGGCAAAGGGCATGGAGTTCCTGGCCTCGAGAAAAGTAAGAATTCCAGAACTGCGCTAGCCTACCACATAACCTTCACTTTCAGGCCAATCTGCAAGCTAATGCATTTTCCTTCACCACCAGTTAGGCTGTACTTCATCTTGTTTATGCCGGCACATATTATTTAGTAAATGGAAAATTTAACTAAACATTTCATTTTTTTTTCGACCACATTTTGTCAGAATTCCATTTCATGTTGCAAAAGCCCAAATGTTTTGTGTTTATTTAGCAATGCACATTGTTTAAATGAAGGGACGAAAACAGCTATATAGAAGATACAACAGACAAACAATTCTGATCAGTAAATCATTCACTAGCACAAAACAAACATTACATGAATAAATAAAAACACTCATAAATCCACATCTTACAATCCATGGCAATTATCCTCTAATTGTCATATACAGTCCCGGAAAATAAAAAAAGAACACCTGGAAAACTTAATGTGATTGAGCTGAGATTGACAAAGAAGAAACTGCTAGTGATGCTGAATGATCACACAACAAAGGTGGGGCACCCTTTATTTTAGGTTCTGCAGCAGGACATATCAAGAGCAAATAATAGTGTTCAATAATGAAATCAGATTCAGCCTTGGTACTAGTGATGACCACATCAGAGTTCGCAGAAAGGCTGGGGTGCATTGTGAAGACACACAGGACCAACCCCAGGAGTCATGATGTGGGGTAATATTAGCTACCATGGCCTTTCTTGTCTGGATGGAAACAATGGCCACCCTTTGGGATGTCCAGGACATTATGGAACCAGTTCTACTGCCTTTTTTGATCCAGTTAGCAGATTTGGTGTTCTAACAAGACAACACCTGCCCACACACTGCATGCCCTATACAGCATCCTCTTCAGGGTATGCAGGATATCCCCTGGCTAGATTGATTGCCAAATCTCACCCTCATCAAGAATATCTGAGACTGGATGGGACAATGCATCTCCCATGCACAGCAGCCAACAACCACCTTGGCTGAACTACGGGTCCCAAGTTGAAAGCAGTGGGAGGAACCACTGGGTTAACCAACAAATTTGACTTAGAGCTACTGAAAAGGGCGTTCCCTGCTTTTCATGTTTTAACCCCTGTACAGGAATCTGGACTTTAGTTCGGGGAACCATCTGACGGCTACCTACTGGAGTAGTCTCTGTGTGATTGACAGCTGCCCAACAGGGGTCAGAGATAACGGAACAGAGCACCAAGGGGTCAGACAAAGTTGTCAGGGCAGGCAGAGAACGTGCTATACAGTAAATGGTCTGAGGTCAGATCAGGCCGAAAAAGGGTCAATATGGAGGTCAGGTCAGGCAGTGGACGGTTAGAATCCACTAAACAGGCAGAGGTCACTACACAGGCAAATAGAAATAGCACACCTTTGCAGGAACTAGCACACTACAACCCCCTCTGCTCAGGCACCTTCCCACAGGGGAACGTGCCTTAAGTACTCCAAGGTTGCCAGCCTTGGTGCAGTGCACATACTGGCCCTTTAAGAACTTGAGGGAGCAGAGGTTTAGAGGCCTAGCCAGCAAGTAGGTCACAGCGTGCATAGAAGATGCCTGTGCCCGCCCCGGAAGAGGGAGACAGCGGGAGGTGGGTCCAGGCAGCTGGGAATGGTGAACAGAATTGAATCACAGGAAAGGGAATTGGTACCCAATATTAATGTGATCATGCTTCAAGATACGATATACCCTGCTTCAGAACCCAAAATAGAGGGTGTACCAACAGGGTTGTGTTATCATTGACCAAGCAACACTAACAGCTTATAATTTATCAGTCTCAGTTTAATCACATTAATTTTTTCAAGTGTTCCTTTTTCATTTTCAGCTAGTGTAATTTTTTAGAATATTAAAACTTTACACTATTAATAGAAATAGTTATTAAGTACAAAGAAAAGCGCATGTAAGCGCCTGCTGGGACTTTTCAGATATTTGCAGTAAAAGAATATTTTTTTGTTTTTCTTTTACATATCTGCTAGGACTTTTCATACTTTTCTTGTTTTTAACTATTGTAAGGGATCTATTCCTCTCTCAGGGGGTCGCCAACACGCTTTTTGCTCCAGCGAGAAACAAAACCATCAAAATAACACCTGCCCAGCTAGGCTCTGACTACACATAGTTCAGCTAACTCACCTAAATACAAACGCTATTCACACACAGCTTTTAAGTGCGGCTTCCTCAGCCATTCAGTCCAGCAGCCTCTTGGCTGTGACTCCAACTTTACCTTTGGGGGGATATGGTCCAACAGTCCTCCCGACTCTGACCGTGTGACCCTCTTCTCCTAGGGTCACTGGGCCGCCAAACTTCCAGACTACACTGAGCCTTGTGGCCCCTCAGCCCTCATGGCTGAGACCACACAGAGCCACCGCAGGCTCTAACCTCTCAGGCCTCCTCAGCCTTTCTCTCTCTCAGGCTTCCTCAGCCTTGTGGCCCCCCAGCCCTTCTGGCTGGGACCACACGGGCCCTCTCCAGGTCTGTTCCCTGGGGCCCTCTCTCTCTCTCTCTCTAACACACAGTGCAGGTTAACTTATCCCTGCCTGATTAATCCAGCTGGCCTCACCTGGGGCCAGGGAAAACCTGAGACGGATTAGGGTGTGTGGACTGGAAGACTCTCACTTCCAACCTGTCTCCTAGTCCAAGAAATCCAGCTCAAGCAACATTAAACAAAAACCAGCTCCAGCAACTATGCCTGCTGAAGCTATACCACTTCTGGACTTCAGTTCTCACCTGGCTAAACTGACAAACCAGGCGAGATACACACCCCACACCTCACATTACTACACACACACTATGTTAGAATAAAGATGAGTGCTGGAGGAAGATCTTTGATACTCTTGTGGATTTAACTTTGTAGACCTGTTACCAATGCAGTGTTTCCACCATTGAGGAGCTGGGATTGTGCTTAACCTTTGAGGATATGTTGGTGAGCTAGCTAATTGCATTTGGGCTGTGGTGTTTTGAAGTTTCTAATGAGTCCAGTGTTGTTGTGCAGAGCAACAATTTGACAGAGAAAAAAAAATTACAAAAAATCACAACAGTGAAAACAGTAATGAAGCTATGTATATTCCAAAATTGGGGTTCTTAGAATAAAAATTGTGTACTCAAACATAGAGGGGTGCACAACCTGTCCTGGTCCAGGGCCACATTGTTATATTGAAACACCCTTAAGTGTTTCAATGATTTTTAGACTGTCCGATTTTCGGGTAGATTATCAGGAAAGACCTTTACTGCGAACATCAATCATCATTTCTGGGCTGCCCAAAAAAATGTTTCCGTATGCAATAGCAATCCCTAGAACATTGCTGCGTGTAAACGAGCAGCTGACTGTCGGGAAAGAACGCTTCCTTCTCGACAATAATCTGTGCATTGTGAGGTGTTAACCCACCTTTAAAGTATGTGCCATAAATGTTTAATAGGTGCTGCTTCACTTCCAAAACTCTTAACTATAGGGGCAAATGGAGTTCCCTTCTCCAAGGAAGAACTCTAAGGAATAATTGTGCATTATGAATATAAGGTCAATGTTAGTAAGGTTATTTATTTTATGCATTTATATAGCATGGGCATATTCCACAGCACTATACAGACATTAGTATGACGCTGTCCCCTGTGGGGCTGACAATCTAAGTTCCCTATCAGTATGTTTTTGGAGTGTGGAAGGAAACCGGAGAACCTGGAGGAAACCCACGCAAACACATGAAGTACTTGCAAACTCCATGCAGATGTTGCCCTTGGTCAGTTTCGAATCTAGGACCCTTGTGCTTATGACTGAGCCACCATGGTTCTCCTCAAGCTTGCCTGGGCTTAGTTATGAGAAGACCCGATTCACTGAAGAAGAAAACCCTTTACAAGATACATACACATGCCTAGTGAGAGGACCCAAAAAACAGACAGAAGTCTCTGAGGACCATATTGACACGGTCATCAAGATATGAGGTCCACCTGACAGCACCTGATATTTGTTATAGTGTTCACTGTTTCTGCAGTTACTGTACCCTATAGAGATCATTACATTCCTGTGTCAGTGATCACAATGGCGACTGCTGACCAAGAACTTTCTGAGCTTCCTCTTTACACATAAATGTCTTTGCCTTTTTACAACTTAAGACAATGGAGACGAATTTTTAGTTTTTTGGACTCTGTTTGTGTAAACCCTTTGAGAATAGCACACTTTGATTTGAATGGACTGGAGATCTATTCTTTGAAGGATTGGAATGTGTGTATATTGTTAATGTCATATCCTGTGGATTTCAGACATATTTTTCTCTGCTTTATAGTGTATTCATCGTGATTTGGCAGCCAGGAACATCCTATTGTCTGAAAATAATGTGGTGAAGATCTGTGATTTTGGCCTAGCCCGTGATATATACAAAGATCCAGATTATGTGCGCAAAGGAGATGTAAGTACTACACTGCCAGAGTCTGTACTGCTTATATCTTGTGTACAGGGGCAAACTACAGGGTGTAAAAAGGTGACACCCAATCTCTGAAGCCAAAATATCCATCTGTCTTACATAAAGAGACCAGTGATATACCGTATATCGTGTGAGTTGGGGGTTAGTTACAGATGTTGTATTGGCGTCCAGAAGTTTTCAGTTACGGCTTTGCTTATGTATTTGATCTGAACAAAAGATGTATGTTAACAACCCAGAGACCGATTGAAGAATAGCTATCAGGCCCAAGTGTTTTTTTCTACCACTGAACAATCTAGTTGGCAATATAGTTGACCGTTATCTAGGCCTTCATAGGATAGAATTTCAGCAGTTTCATGTATATATTTTTTCTTTTCGGGCGCTTTATTACAATTGGCTAAGAAAGTACTAAGGAGGCAGGATTTGTCCATAAAACCTCAATTCGTCCAAAAACCTCAAGCAGTTGATAAGCTAAGCTTCCAGATTTACCATTTGACTGTTTTAGAGTACCTGCACTCAGGTGCAGGTTATGTAACAGATTGCACTGATTTCTGCGTTTCCACACCAAATCCGCATAGGTTACTTGCACTTTTTGTTGAAATCCAAACACAAAAAAAGCAAATTTTAGACCCCATAGCTGGATCCATCGGAGTTATGAAAAGATGCCAGACTCTACATAACTTCAGAGAATCTAGCGCCAGTTCTAAATGTAAGACAAATTCCGAACTGTCTTACATTGAGGCCATTTTCTACACCTAAAACAGGTGTAGAAAATAGTGAATGAGAGGGGCCTGCCGGCCCCTACTCTTCCCCTCCCACGCCAAGCCCGCAATTTTAGAACTGGCGTGAGCCCAGAGAAGTCGCAGATATGTAGGTAATTTTTTTATGATTGCATTTTACTTATTTTGGGATAAAAATCATCTTTTTAGTTGATCTTTATTAAAAATATTGTGCTTTTCTGTCACAAATGGTTAACTGTTTTTCTAGCTGTGTGTGAATGGTAATTTCACTTTCACTTTGTGCCGTCATCCAATAACCCTTATCTGTAAATTACTAAAAGGTCATAAACACTTATTTAAGCCACAATGTTATCAGTAAGATAAGAACTGAGCTATAATGATTGTTTATAAGGTCAGATATAAGGAGCCTGTCAGCTCCCTGCCTGACGGAGCAGAGAGAAAATTCAGATCCAGCTACTAGAGAAACTCAAAGCTGTGCAGGGAAAACTGCTCAATAGTTTTAATAAAGACCAATTGAAAAAAAATATCTTTTTAGTTCAAAATGAGTACAATGCAATAATAAAAAAATGCCACCAAAGGTGTACATAGCCTTTAAAGAGGGCCGATAATCAAAAAATACAATGCACCAATACCTTGTTATAGAGCAGGCAAAGCTGAGTAGATTGTTTTTTGTGTCTTCCACTTCCTGTGAACAGCTATCAGTACAGGAGAGAGGACGGGCTATCAGTGATTGATAGCATTGTGTGTATAAAGCTAGTATTACACTTTAAGATACAGAAAGTGATTGTTGGTAGAGGAGCGTTCCTTCCCGGTAGTCGCCTGCTCGCTAGTGGAGGAGACTGCTACTATTACATACTGCCAATGCCATCGCTTTTCTCCATGCTAACTGCCGGCAGCAGATTGTGATTACATAGTGTGATCTGCCGTAGGCAAACAATGTTTTTTAAGCAAGCTTAAAAATCACAATTGTCCGATGAATGAGCGGCAGTATTACACTGGCAGATCATCGCTAACGAGTGTTCCTATGAACGGTCATTAGCGATTATATGGCAGACAATCTGTCAGTGTAATATAAGCTTTAGTTTTCTTACAGAGATAGCTGTCAGTCACTGATACCCCCCTCCCTGTATGGATAGCTATCCACAGGGCTGCAAATATAAATGTAAAATTTACAATTTTTACTGAATCTTTTCCTACAAAACTATATATTAGTCTGTCCAGATTCCTGCTCTATAACATGCTTCCTGCAGATTGCATTGCATTTTTTGGTGACAGGTCCTCTTTAAGAGAGAGAAAAAGAGAAAAAATAAGATCCAAAATGATAAACCTATTTGAATTAAAACAAATATTGAAGCAGTTCTTAAGAACTAGCATTGCAGCCATTACAATGGGCATGCGGTGATCTGTGTCCCAGATTACAGTATGTCAATAATATGGCGCTGCCTGGCAGAAGTTGGGAGTTTGTGTTCCAGGTATGTCGTCATGCTGTTAATAGATGTTTATTCTACTTTCAGGCAAGGTTACCTCTTAAGTGGATGGCACCTGAAGCTATATTTGATAAGATCTACACCACACAGAGTGATGTGTGGTCCTTTGGTGTGCTATTATGGGAGATATTTTCATTGGGTAAGTTTTAGAGGCAAACAGAGCTTTTTCTCACATACTGTCAGTTTATGGCAGCAATGGTTAACTTAAAATGTCTAGGTGTTGGAGATATTCTTCATATACAATACAGACCAAAGGTTTGGACACACCTTCTCATTCAAAGAGTTTTCTGTATTTTCATGACTATGAAAATTGTAGATTCACACTGAAGGCATCAAAACTATGAATTAACATATGTGGAATTGTATACTTAACAAAAAAGTGTGAAACAACTGTAAATATGTCTTATATTCTAGGTTCTTCAAAGTAGCCACCCTGTGCTTTGATTACTGCTTTGCACACTCTTGGCATTCTCTTGATAAGCTTCAAGAGGTAGTCACCTGAAATGGTTTTCACTTCACAGGTGTGCCCTGTCAGGTTTAATAAGTGGGATTTCTTGCCTTATAAATGGGGTTGGGACCATGAGTTGTGTTGGGCAGAAGTCAGGTGGATACACAACTGATAGTCCTACTGAATAGAGTGTTAGAATTTGTATTATGGCAAGAAAAAAGCAGCTAAGTAAAGAAAAACGAGTGGCCATCATTACTTTAAGAAATGAAGGTCAGTCAGTCCGAAAAATTGGGAAAACTTTGAAAGTGTCCCCAAGTGCAGTCGCAAAAACCATCAAGCACTACAAAGAAACTGGCTCACATGAGGACCGCCCCAGGAAATAAAGACCAAGAGTCACCTCTGCTGCGGAGGATAAGTTCAACCGAGTCACCAGCCTCAGAAATCGCAGGTTAACAGCAGCTCAGATTAGAGACCAGGTCAATGCCACACAGAGTTCTAGCAGCAGACACATCTCTACAACAACTGTTAAGAGGAGACTGTGTGCAGCAGGCCTTCATGGTAAAATAGCTGCTAGGAAACCACTGCTAAGGACAGGCAACAAGCAGAAGAGACTTGTTTGGGCTAAAGAACACAAGGAATGGACCAGTGGAAATCTGTGGACATTAGACCAGTGGAAATCTGTGCTTTGGTCTGATGAGTCCAAATTTGAGATCTTTGGTTCCAACCACCGTGTCTTTGTGCGACGCAGAAAAGGTGAACGGATGGACTTTACATGCCTGGTTCCCACCGTAAAGCATGGATGAGGAGGTGTGATGGTGTGGGGGTACTTTGCTGGTGACACTGTTGGGGATTTATTCAAAATTGAAGGCATACTAAACCAGCATGGCTACCACAGCATCTTGCAGCGGCATGCTATTCCATCCGGTTTGCGTTTAGTTGGACCATCATTTATTTATCAACAGGACAATGACCCCAAACACACCTCCAGGCTGTGTAAGGGCTATTTGACCAAGAAGGAGAGTGATGGGGTGCTACGCCAGATGATCTGGCCTCCACAGTCACCAGACCTGAACCCAAACGAGATGGTTTGGGGTGAGCTGGACCGCAGAGTGAAGGCAAAAGGGCCAACAAGTGCTAAGCATCTCTTGGAACTCCTTCAAGACTGTTGGAATACCATTTCAGGTGACTACCTCTTGAAGCTCATCAAGAGAATGCCAAGCAGTAATCAAAGCAAAAGGTGGCTACTTTGAAGAATCTAGAATATAAGACATATTTTCAGTTGTTTCACACTTTTTTGTTAAGTATATAATTCCACATGTGTTAATTCATAGTTTTGATGCCTTCAGTATGAATCTACAATTTTCATAGTCATGAAAATATAGAAAACTCTTTGAATGAGAAGGTGTGTCCAAACTTTTGGTCTGTACTGTATATATTAACACTTGTACTTTATTTGGCTTGTATCCTCTCAGCTGTCAATGTATGCATTTCCTTTAGGAAGCCATTGTGCTGGTGATTTATTGTCTCAAATGCAATTCTGCACAAGATACTTATGACAGTTTAGGGCAGGGTTGCACATACTGCTAGGATATGCCCCCAAGGCTAGGTGAAAAAATATATAATTTAAATTGCTTATAGATATGGAAATAAAATAACTTTTTAGATATTCCACTTTTTGTGTTTTATTATGGCATTAGCTACTTTGAAATATACTATTGTAGTAACTACAATTGCCTCAGACCATGCGACTGCTATGGGGCCCAGGGCAGGAGGGGACCCAGTCTTAGTTGGGATTATTTCTTCTACTGGATCTGAAAACTTGGTCAGGACTCTGCCCTCTAAAGGAACAACTTTTAGCCAACGAGGCAGTGGAATAACAGCAGAAGGGTCATTGAAAGGGGTTTAGGCAGAAACCCTTCTGTCCTGTGCGGGGGACCTGGTTTGATCCTTGCTATGGGGCCCTTTCTGCTCTATGTACACCACTGCTATTAGGAAATTGTTTTAATATACTATAAGGACATTTTGAGTTAAAGACAGTTTCTCACCAGGAAATTCACCAATAAACCAAGCACAAGCTCTTATAGGGCCAGCTCAGCTGAGTGTAATGAAACCTTTCACTTAAATAGGACCTTTCACGGGTCTGGACATTATCGTATAACTAGTGGGTTGTATAGGACATAGTGAAGTGATGTTACATCGCTTACTATTTTCTCTATGTGCCGCTCCGTTCGCTTGCTGTGCCCGCTGTATTGGTTTCCCGTCTGGTATGTAAATTCATACCATCGGTACAGAGAGGAGGAGTCGGCCCTGTTTCTCATTGGGTGTCTCCTTCTCCCTGGCTGTGATGATCTCCGCTGCAGTTGGACAGCTCACAGTCAGGAAGAAGGAGATGCCCCCTGAGAAACAGGGCCATCTCCTCCTCCCTGTACTGATGGTATGAATTTACATACCAGACGGGAAACCAATACAGCGGGCGAACAGAGCGACGCATAGAGAAAATAGTAAGCGATGTAACATGCCATCAGTATGCTCTACACAACCCGCTAGTTATATGATAATGTCCGGACCAGTGAAAGGTTCTCTTTAATAATCCATTCCTTTATTATGGAGAAAAAGTACTTTTCATCCATATGAAAATCAGCAGTTAACTGCACTAAGGGCAGGCCCAAGCCACTGTGTGCGCCATTGATCCTCCTGCTTCTTCTGCCAGCCACACCCTATACCTATTGCAGAGATATATCAAGGCTGGCATTTTCTATGCCGATCTTAATATCCCTTGCACTGCCGGAGGGTGTGCTTTATTTATGACAAGGCACCCGCGTCATCATAAATTAAATGCATCCCCCGACAGTCTGTTCACCTAGAAGGAAATCTTGCATAGATTTCAGTCATCATTTACTACAGAAAACTAGTAATGACAAATCTCCATGCCACTCCCACACCAAAGCCCCATTTCTAAAAGCTGTGATGGTGGTGTAAAACGCCAATTGTGCTAAGTATTTTGTGCAAATGGTGTTAAAAAAGTCACAAATCGTCAGTTTGCAACTTTTTTACACCAGTTTTCTGGCTTATGGGGCTTGATAAAAGCCCCCCCCTTATGTGTTTCTTAATTTGCCCTTTGGTGGCGCTGCAGGGAAAGTGGAAACTAGAGGCCATCAGGAGTCTCAGCACTCGGACAACCCGTGATCATTCTATCATTGACTCAACTGTCTGATAAAAAGGGCTTGTGCGGTAACAGCTATATGAATCATTGCTTCACCATAAGACCATTATCACAAATTACAATGCAGGTCTAGGGTCTAGACAAGATTTGTGGAAGTCCTTTACTCAAGCTGTCTATCATTAGCCTAAACTGAATAGATCCCTGTAACCTTCATAACTTGGGCCTGAGAGCCAGCATGGATGACTGAGAAGTATTTAGAAGCAGTGTTGTCTGGGAATAAGACAGCATAAATATGCAATAAGACTGGAAAGTTTTTACTGTATCTTATTAAAAAACTTGGCTTTATCCTTTTACAAGTTCTGCCAGAACAAGTGCTGGCATGGTGACCATATTGACCATATGACGCTGTTTGTTTTGGTGTGTGTCTTGGATAATTGGATATTTGAGCCTTTCTGTAAGTAAATTTGTCAGCCCAAGTTACACAATCAGCTGCCATTCCGTTAGACATGAAATTCTGTGAGAAACATTTAGAATGTAAATTTATGGGGTCACTTATCAAACTGGTGTAAAGTGGAACTGGCTTAGTTGCCTATAGCAACCAATCAGATTCCACCTTTTATTTTTGACAGCTCCTTTGGAAAATGAAAGGTGGAATCTGATTGGTTTCTATGGGCAACTAAGCCAGTTCTACTTTACACCAGTTTGATAAATGACCCCATCATGTATAGAACTTAGAATCATACTAATATATAAGAGCACGCTATGTTTCCAACAACTCACTTCTTGTCTGATTGGCTGTAGAGATCACATGGGGTTACCACTTCAACCAAACAGAGGCAAGTTGAAGCAGACATACATAGTGCTAACTGTGATTAATGGGTACCTTAAAAGGGTTTTCCAGGATCCTGATATTGATGACCTGTGGAGGCCTACAGGTGGCAGGCCTCAACAGAAAAATGTAGCAACTCCCATAGGCTGCAATGGTAATTCATTGCAGTCTATGGGACAAGCGATATAACAATTGCTTGTTTAAGTTCCCATATGTGATTTCCTGCCCTGAACCTGCTCTGTTAGTAGCCTGTGCAGCTATTAGACCGGAGTGAGTGAGCACAGGGCAGGAGCTCACATAAAACATCACTCCTCTGTCTGTGCCCACACTGCTAAAGCCTGATACAACCCATCTATGTAAGGCTTTTGGGAAGCAGCAGGCAGGAAGAGCAATGCTCCAGCCTGTACAACACTCAGTGCGGCCGCAGGGGAATCTGTACTCCCATACACAGCATTGTATGGGAGTACAGATTCTAAAGCGCCCAGGAACAAAAGCTGTTGACAGATTCTCCCTAAATGGAACCTGTGTTATACTAGATTTCTGCATGGGAAAGAACCAGCAGCATCATGAGAGCTGCCTCAAGAAAGGAGATTGCCCTAGGTGAAAAACTTTCTTAACAAGAAAAGAAGTAGACAATGGGAACAGATATATAGCTGGAGTAACTATACCATGTCAGTAGGCCCCCTTTTAAAATATCCAAAATAGTTAAAATAGTAATTCATAAGTTTGGTTCTAGCAAAATCAAGGGCATGCTATGGTCAATCCCCTGAGATTGCCTGCCAAAGACGACTGAAAGGTAGAGCAATGTCCTTCTGAGGACTAATTGGCAAAACATATTTGACAAGGCCCACAATGGTTTTCTGAATAAGATAGTAAGATGTAGTAAGCTTTAATTACAGACCTAGGGTAATGCTTTTGGCTATTGTCTTTTTTAAGTCTGTAACCTCAAAAATCAGTGAGTACATGTGGTGAGAGGAAATGTCTATGTGGGTTCCTTTTAGAACTTACTTCCAGGATACAGACTGTTTATTAATGTTTTATCACATTTTAGCAATGTCTAAGCCTATATATTATATCTTTCATCCTTTCTTAAGTGGAAGGTTCCCGGCCACCCTTCCTGCAGAGATGTTTTAGTCTGTTTATTTGTTTAGTATATTGTTTTAAGATTGTATAATCTTTTAACGGAGCACTGTCCTTGAAAATATCCTGGATTTATTCAATGGATTGTAGGAGCTATCAATATAGTAATGCTTGTATAGTGTATATAATGTATATGTGTATATAATGTACCCCCAAATATGCTGGTGTGAGTATTTACGGTGTATTTACTCACACCACACCCTGGTCACCGACTGGCATAGAAAAAGTTCCTTCCACACTTCTCCTTGTTAATTTTGTGTACCTAAAGCCAGTCATGCACAGGGGCAGATTGGCCATAGACCCTACAGGGAAGTTTCCCAGTGGGCCGATGGCCAGGGGGCCAACTCAAGCCCTCTTGATGGCTGCAGACCTGGTACATAATGATCTGATGCTCAAAGGTCACAGATGTCCTCCTGAGCTCAACTGTATTACCGTCCTCAGGACGATGACACAGTTTAATACTGTGGTTGGTGCGGCAGTATTTTGTTCTGTCCTGTGATATTTGGTTCTTCTGTTTTCTGTGCTGCACTACAGTATTGCAGACTCTGCCTACTTCTGTTGTCCCTGCCTACTTGTTTTGTCCTGTCTTCTGTCAATTTGGACCCACCTACAACATGGGGTCACTTTTACGTTTTTTTCCAGAACCACTTTAAGTTCCCAATCCGCCCTTGGCCATGGACATGAGATAACTGTCAGAATAATACACTTTTGGCTGATACAGTGCCTTGCGAAAGTATTCGGCCCCCTGGAACTTTTCAACCTTTTGCCACATTTCAGGCTTCAAACAAAAAGATATAACATTTTAAATTTTTGGTGAAGAATCAACAACAAGTGGGTCACAATTGTGAAGTGGAACAAAATTTATTGGATCATTTAAACTTTTTTTGTAACAATAAAACTGAAAAGTTGGGCGTGCAAAATTATTCGGCCCATTTACTTTCAGTTCAGAAAACTCACTCCAGAAGTTCATTGAGGATCTCTGAATGATCCAATGTTGTCCTAAATGACTGATGAAGATAAATAGAATCCACCTGTGTGTAATCAAGTCTCCGTATAAATGCACCTGCTCTGTGATAGTCTGAGGGTTCTGTTTAAAGCACAGAGAGCATCATGAAGACCAAGGAACACACCAGACAGGTCCGTGATACTGTTGTGGAGAAGTTTAAAGCTGGATTTAGATATCAAAAGATTTCCCAAGCTTTAAACATCCCAAGGAGCACTGTGCAAGCGATCATATTGAAATGGAAGGAGTATCAGACCACTGCAAATCTACCAAGACCCGGCCGTCCCTCTAAACTTTCATCTCAAACAAGGAGAAGACTGATCAGAAATGCAGCCAAGAGGCCCATGATCACTCTGGATGAACTGCATAGATCTACAGCTGAGGTGGGAGAGTCTGTCCATAGGACAACAATCAGTCAAACACTTCACAAATCTGGCCTTTATGGAAGAGTGGCAAGAAGAAAGCCATTTCTCAAAGATATCCATAATAAGTCTTGTTTACAGTTTGCCACAAGCCACCTGGGAGAGACACCAAACATGTGGAAGAAGGTGCTTTGGTCAGATGAAACCAAAATCCAACTTTTTGGAAACAATGCAAAACAATATGTTTGGCGTAAAAGCAACACAGCTCATCACCCTGAACACACCATCCCCACTGTCAAACATGGTGGTGGCAGCATCATGGTTTGGGCCTGCTTTTCATCAGCAGCGACAGGGAAGATGGTTAAAATTGATGGGAAGAAGGATGGAGCCAAATACAGGACCATTCTGGATGAAAACCTGTTGGAGTCTGCAAAAGACCTGAGACTAGGATGGAGATTTATCTTCCAACAAGACAATGATCCCAAACATAAAGCAAAATCTACAATGGAATGGTTCAAAAATAAACGTATCCAGGTCTTAGAATGGCCAAGTCAAAGTCCAGACCTGAATCCAATTGAGAATATGTGGAAAGAGCTGAAAACTGCTGTTCACAAATGCTCTCCATCCAAACTCAAAGAGCTCCAGCTGTTTTGCAAGGAAGAATGGGCAAGAATTTCAGTCTCTAGATGTGCAAAACTGATAGAGACATACCCCAAGTGACTTGCAGCTGTAATCGCAGCAAAAGGTGGCGCAACAAAGTATTAATGCAAGGGGAATAATTTTGCACGCCCCACTTTTCAGTTTTATTATTACAAAAATAGTTTAAATGATCCAATAAATTTCGTTCCACTTCACAATTGTGACCCACTTGTTGTTGATTCTTCACCAAAAATTTTAAATGTTATATCTTTTTGTTTGAAGCCTGAAATGTGGCAAAAGGTTGAAAAGTTCCAGGGGGCCGAATACTTTCGCAAGGCACTGTAGCTATCTCTCCTGATCCCGCCATACACATTCACGCTCAGCTGAGCATGCATGTGCTGGAAATGTGAATGGGACAAAGCTGCTGCTAGACACACCTGGAGGGCAATAGGATCAGGCATCTTGAAATCAAATTGCCCGATATTTATTTCCTCCGACAATCTGACATTGAAGGAGAGTTGGGAGATCCCAACGTAATTGGTGAGTTCCTCTACCGTACATCTATTGTGTAAGGCCAGCTTCACGCCCATGGTGAGGTATTTGTAGGCACAGTTAGGGATATTTACCAAAATCAGTGTAAAGTAAATGTTGAGCAGTTATATTCCAACTCTTACTTTTTTAAAGAAATTACTCCTTGTTTCCATTGTAGTGAGATGCCTTGAACCTCAGCCCTGTAAAGCTCACATCTAAAATCTTAAATCATGAACCTATACAGTCAACCAGTGTCAGATTCACCTGCAAATAAAGCTGCACTACATGTATATAAGAGTCTATAGCACCATCTCCACTGCTTACTCTAAGCAGGGGGCACACTTTTGAACAGAGCTGCCTATAAGAAATAGCCTTTTTGATACTATGTCCCTGTCTTTGGGCTTTCTGTGGTTATCAGTACTGATGTCATTTATCCTACAACCTAAATAAAAACCAATTTTCACCATGTGAACATGCAAATGTAATGCAAACTGAGCTCATATGTAATGGCAAAACATGCTGCTTAGTAAGAATGCTTTCAAAAACAGAAGTGTTAATATTTTTAGCAATTAACAAAATATAAAGTGACTGAACAAAAGAGAAATCTAAATGAAATCAATAGTTCTTCTAGGTCTTCTGTGGATGTAGACTAGGTCAAAACCTTCTGTCTCTTCATGTAATCCCAGACAGACTTGATGATGTTGAGATCATGGCAACGTGGTAGTCATATAATCAATTCCAGGACTCTGTGTTCTTCTTTAAGCTGAAGATCATTCTTAACGACATTGGCTGTATATTTGGGATCATTGTCCTACTGCAGAATAAATTTGGAGCTAGTCAGCCTCCTTGATGGTAATGCTTGATGAATAAGTATCTGCCTGTATTTCTGCTAGCAGGCACTCATTATTGTACCACTCTCCAGCCCTTCAGCAAACAAACATCCTCCTATTAAAGCTAAATATTTCACAATTTGACTCATCAGTCCAGAGCACTTTCTGCCATTTTTTTGCACCATAGTTCTTATGTTTTTGTGCATGGTTGAGAGGAAACATTGCCAAGTGGCAGGATGATTCAATTTTTGAAATAGTTGGCTCTAGAAAGCAGTTTTTTTGCAGAAGGGCTGGAGAGTGGTTAGAATTAGTGGCAGATACTTACCCATCATGCTGTACCATCAAGTAAGCTTTTGGTTCCAAATTTATTCTGCAGCAGGACAACAACCTCAAACCAATAGCCAATGTCATTAAGAACTATCTTCAGGATAAAGAAAAACAAGGAGTTCTGGGAGTGATGACATGGCCCCCACAGAGTCTGTTTAGGATCACATGAAGACACAGAAGGATTTGAATTGGAAAAACCTCCCAGCCAAGTTCGTTCAAAAAGTGTGTACCTAGAAGAATTCATGCTTTTTTGAAGGCAAAGGGTAGTCGCATTTGATTTGATTTAGATTTCTCGTTTGCTAATTGATAAAAATAAACTATTAACGCTGCTATTTTTGAAAGCATTCTTACTTTGCAGCATTTTCCACACCTGCCTAAAACTCTTGCACAGTATAATATATACACTTAGCTACAAAGTAAGAGTATGATTGACATTTGTGTGTGCATTTGATTTCTTTACGTAGGTGCTTCTCCTTACCCTGGTGTGCAGATTGATGAAGATTTCTGTTGCCGACTAAAGGAAGGAACTCGGATGAGACCTCCAGAATACTGTACTCCTGAAATGTAAGAGGACATAGTCTAGCATCTATTCCCCAAGTATATACATATAATGACACTAATAACAATAACCTTACAATACAGTAAATAGGACATTTTTATTCCTCATCTGCTGACACTTTTGATTTTTAGATATCAGACAATGCTTGATTGCTGGCAAGGAGTCCCAACAGACCGACCAACATTTACAGAGTTAGTGGAACGCTTAGGAGACCTTCTTCAGGCTAATGTTCAGCAGGTTTGTGTCACATAATAACACGTTTATTTCTTTATTATTTGCATGAATTCCCAGGCAAAAGTAACATAAACTTATCTCTTTTGCTCTTTGGTCTATTATAGGAGGGAAAAGACTATATTCCTCTGAACACTGCTTTACGCATTGACGGGGATCTAAACTCAAAACCTGGGAATGAGGAACAAAACATAAGAAACTCCATGACACGATGGAGCATACTAGAGTCTGGGTAAGACGCACAGTGAACTGGAAATATCTTTCTCGGTGTCGTTGGCAAGTCACAGTGTGGAAATTACTGGCAGCTTTCTAAATGCTGGAAAGGAGAAGTTACATAATACTTGCATTACATCTCCTTGTTCATTGTCCTTGCAGTTTACAGATATGATTTGTGGATCTTGAAGTCAGCATGCCGAGACATATGTGCTGCACATGCTACATGCACCTGCACTCAGGGGTGACCTAGTTAACATGTGAACTATATCATAAACATATTATGCAGAGCTGTTTTATAATGTTGATCCATCTCTAGGACCTTCTTCATGTAATTGCTCCCATATGTCCTAATTTCTAGTACTTCTTCCTATATACTGCCTTATTCCCTATACAAAAACATCATAATATAAATGGAATGCATCCACTGTTCATAGATATAAGAGCGCACCAGAAAGTGTAAGGAGTCCACTTGTTTATAGTTACATTGGGAAGATTATCAAAGAGCTTGTGGGTGTCGAGCTCACCCTATGTCTCTTCGTTTTAGAAACAACAACAAGAACCGACCGCTGAGTGTGAAGACATTTGACGAGGTGCCAGTGGGAAAGGACAAAGTGCTCAGCGAGGTAAACAATTCTGTCAAGGGAAAAGTAAAAAGACTGGTGTGAGCACTTTCCCTCTATCACGTCAGCTGGCTATAAAGCAACCTACTGCAAAGCAAATGTTCACATGCAGCAGGAACCTGCCCTTAGCCGGCACCAGAAACATCTGGGATTAGGAGGAACTAAAATAATCACATTTAAAGGGGTTATCCCATGATTAATGTAAAAAATGAAAATCAGAGATAATTTAATTCATAACAAACTCTTTCGTACAAAGCTAGAACCAGCCCTGTACTTCACATGGATCCAAAGATCTCCACATTCATTGCTCTGCTAGATTTATATCAAGCTGGTGGGTCGGGGGTAGCCAAACAAATAAGAAAAAAACAAACAGTAGGTGGCTCTATACAGATTTCCTTTATTGAATAACTCAGTGGCTATGCTATTATTTTAAGCAATTACAAAAGTATTCAGATCCAGGTGAAAATTGTTGAATATTTTTCATGGGACAATCCCACAGGGCTGTTTAAAGAGAGGGGTTGTTACATTTGTCTTAGGTCACCTGTATGTGGTATTGACACCCATGTGCATGGAGCCTCTTGTTAGAAACACCAAAGGTACCTGTGACTTGCTTCTCAGCTGTAGGCACTCTATGTGCCACCGTATAGCACCACTGAGGTATTCTCAGCTAGAAGCAGTATATCTGTAACATAGCAACCATATAGTGTAAACTGTTTTTCCAGATCAACAGAGATAGGGTGCACAGAAAATAAAAGGTAAGCCCCACCCCCTTGTCAAGCAAATCTGAAAAAAGTGTAGAAACCCCAGATACGCCAAACTGTGCCACTTTTTAGGCATATTTTTGGTGCAGACACATCAGTACATCTGTGTTCTTTATTTTCTTAGCATTTAGCTTAGTACTTTTATTTTGATGACAAGTATAAATCACACTGACAATATCTGTATATCCTCTATAACAGGAGGGTGAATCTGACAGTGGTATGGTGCTTTCCTCACTGGAAATGAAGTATCTCAAGCGACAAGAGACCCGATCATGGCCTTTTGGGATAATTGCTAATGCGTAAGTGGAAAGCTATTACATTAATGTGATCCATGTGTGCACTGCAATTCTTCTATTTCAGTAGCAGATCATAAAAGATCTGTAATAGTTCGAAGTTAGACAGATTTACTATGTTTGTTGCCCTTTGATAACCATTTTACAGTATATACACTTAGTGGCCGTTATAATGATTATTAGGTGGGCACAGATAGCAGACAGTCAAGAACAGGACATGCCGCTGATCACGAGGACTTCCCTCATGTGTCTCTTGCAAATCCCCCACAGATGCGCGAATTGCAGTCCTCCAGTAATGTGCAATTAAATACGTTATCTCAGTCTCTTAAGGCACTCTAATAGACAGTAGGAGGATGGATTATTATCCTTTGCAGGTGACAGTGGACCCCCTTACTTAAAGGCCTGCCATGCAGCTGCACTTCTTCACATATGGTACATCCATTCCTGGTTATTTTCTAAAAGAGTTTAGGAATGATGGTTAGGCTTCCTACACATAACCATATCCGTCTTGCGGTCTGCAAAGCGCGGATTTGCAAAATATGGATGAGGTCTGCAATTTTTACAGGACCCACTGTCAAAAAGCTTATTCTTGTCCACAAAACAAACAAAAATAGGACAGGTTCTATCATTTCCGGCCCGGCCACACAGATGCGACATCAGACGGATGACATCCTTGTGCTGTCAGTTTTATTTTGCGGACTCATAGAAATGAATGGGTCCGTGTCTGTTGCGGATTGGACACAGACCAAAAATACGGTCATGTGCAAGAGGCCTAAGTGTTGCTTTACTTCATCTGCCAGTGTCATGAATAGACAGGAGTCCATTACTGTATTGTGCCTATATAATACCAGGGGTGGGATTCAAATTTTTAACAACAGATTCCCTACTCAATGGCGGACATGACACATGTTTACATATACATACACCATATACATGCAAAACAGATAAATACACCATATACATGGTACACATACATAAATACTCCATATAAACCACCAAACTAAGGAACTAAACTATCAGCGGCGCGCAAAGCAATGGAAGTGAACAACCCCAGCTGCTCTGCCACCACCAGAGCACCTGATTGGGACTCAGCTGGTAACATGGTTCTCAGATCCAGTTGTAATTTTAACAACTGGATCTGGTGAACTGGAGGGAAGTGGCTGAATCCCATGCCTGTATAATATTGATATCTATCCTACTCGAAGCAATGAAGCTTCACTGCAATTAATAAAGGAACACTCCACACAATATATACACTTTGCAATGCCTATGGAAGCAGTGCATGACACAAGAATACACAGTGCCGTCTGCTGCCCTCCTCATGCCCTGAATTTGGCAAAGCACAGTGTAATCCATTTACCCGGAGTGTTTCTTTAACACAGTTGACTCAATTATATGAATTTTATGTGGTTTTAGTTTAAAAATCAGTAAGATAAAATAAATATATTCACAATCGGTCCAAAAGCTACAGCAGACAAATAAACCAAAAAGCTGAAACAATATCAATGGGCAGTCACACAGTATAAGGATACATCAGAGACATTTACCCTGGACATATTTCAGACATGGTCTCCACTTGACAGTAAACGTTCTTGTGGATCATTACTTTGCTTTTTCAAACATGGGATATTGTGCTTGTCATTCTCCTGCCAGATCCCACTGTTCTCATGGCTTGTGGTTGTATTCGCTTTCTGAGCCTGGCAGACTAACCGAGCGAGAGATCAGAGGAGCGAGGCACCAAATAAAACAAGCCCCATGCATCTCCACCAAATAACATCGGAGCAGTTTACTTCTACTTTCCATAAAGTCGATTACAACGACATATCCTGACACGGTGGAGCTATAACTGTGATTCACTTGTACAAAGCCATTAGTGAAAATGTTCCCTTTAGCTTTTGTAAAATCACAAGTAGAAAAGAAATGTCTTAGACCGTTCAAGACCCTGGGATTTTCTGTTCTTGCATTCTCGTTTTTTTTTCCTCCCTGCCTTCTTGGACCCATAACTTTTTTACTTTTCTGTTCCAATAGCCATATGAGACTTGTTTTTTGTGTGACAAGTTGCACTTGCACACAGCACCATTCAATGTTGAATGTGATGTAGTGGAAAGCTGGGGAAAAATCCAAATGGGGTGAAATTGGGGGGGGGGGGGGGGACGCAACTGCCCTGTTCCCTTCATTCTCCAGTACAGTACAATTACATATCACATTTGTATCGTTTTTCTTGTGTTTTAATACTTACAACAAAAATTTGAAAAAATAACTGATATTTGCTTTGCATTGCCATACTCTGACCCCTTAACTTGTTTTATATTTATGTCTATGGAGCTGTGTGAGGGCTCATTTTTTGCAGGACGATCTGTAGATTTTAGTGATGCCATTATTGAGTGTGCATGCCTTTCTAACAACTTTTTGTTCAATTTTTTGGCAAGGTAAAGCAATAAAAAACTGTGAATCTGCCATTTTGATTTTTTTTCCTGTAATGGTGGTCACTGTATGGGATAAATATATTTATAGTTCAGGGCATGGCAGTGCAATCTTTATTTTTCTTTTTTTTACAATTAAAATTACCATTGCAGCCTATGGAACATTTAATATCTTCATATGGGGCTCCATAGGAACTATTGCTGTGGTAGACCCTTCTGAGGCTACCACAGAGGGACTGAGGCTACCACAGCAAATGAACAACTTCTCCGGTCACAATTGACCACCTGGTAGCTATAGTGTCCACTGCGCTCTTGAGCGGGCACCATTTTTAAAAACCTGACCACCGCCATACATGTACAACAGAGGTCGGCAAGAGGTTACAGTAACCAGGACCACATCGGATTTCTTCAGGTCAGAGCACCTTGGAATTTAAAGAGGATTTAAAAAAAAAGGTCTGCCTTTTTTTCAAAAACAATGTTACACCTTTTTCTTGACGAAAGCAGCCATCTTTTTTCTAATGGTGTACAAATCCTTTAAATTAACATCATTAACATGAAAAAATAAAATCAGACATCATATAGTACTTGACAACCTCTTTCTAACAAAACTAGAACTAGCCTCATATGGATCCAGATAGCTCCCCATGTATTGCTTTGCTAGACCTTTTTCAGGCTGGCCCAGGGGTTATGTCCATTTAATAGGGAAATGACCTTTCTGCTGCAGCTCTCTCTGTTACCACTCAGGGAGTGTGTCTTCTGCAGCTCTCTCCCTGTTAAATCACACTTTCTAAAAGAAGATCTGCCTCGTGGCTGTTGAAGGATGGAGCTTCGATGTGCGTCCACCTCAGCAATGTTACTGAGGTAGATCGAGAGATATGGAAAGGATAAAACAGCAGGTGGCGCTATACAGATGCATTTTTATTGAATAACTCAGTCGTTACATGCAATTGCAAAAGTATTCAGATCCAGAGGTTGTTTTGAAAAATATAGAATATTTTTCAAGGGACAGCACTTCCAAGACCTGAAATAAATAATTTGATATTTCACTAGGTCACAGATATTGCTGTAGAACCTATATGTGGTCATAATGTTATGTAATTGCATCTCCATTATGTCTCAATGAACTAACTGGTGGCTGAGGTCCAGTACATAATGATATTTGGCTGCCTGCCGCCATCTCTCAACATATCTAATACCTGACTCCTACAAGCAGTGATCTATTAAAGTAAAGGCATGTACATCGTCCTACCTTCCAATAAACGTTATGGTGTGCTCCAAATTATGTGCAGGTGATCTGGCCCCTCCAGTGACTTATGAGTCTTTTCAGGTCCCAAATGCTACATTAATTTATCATAAATTATGCCAGGTTGCAAGGTCAGGGTGTAGCATCAGTGAAGGTGGAGGGTATATTGAAGATGGATCTACCTCACTATTTGGACTCTCTCCCTACACAGAAAAATGTTACTTGGATCAATGGCCATTAAAGGGGTTATACCATGACTAATGTAAAAAATGAAAATCAGACATCATATAGTACATGACAACTTCCTTCTAACAAAACTAGAACCAGGCCTGTGCCGCACATGGTTCCAGAGATCTCCACATTCATTGCTCTGCTAGATTTATATCAAACTGACAGCTCAAGGGGAGTGTCTTTTCTGCTGCAGCTAAGGGGGCGTGTCCATGCTAGCCCTATCACAGCTCAGGAGGCAGCTGAAAGATGAAACTGAGCATGTGCAGCCTTCTCAGTGAGAAACAAAGAAATAAGAAAAAAACAAACAGCAGGGGGCACTATACAGATACATTTTATTGAATAACTCAATGGCTATGCTAAATTTTTAATTTCATGCAAATACAAAAGTATTCAGATCCGGGTACTGGTTTGAAAACTGTAGAATATTTTTTTATTGGACAACCCCTTTAATATTATTTTTCCTTTTACAGAATGAAAGCAGTAAGCAAAAGCAAGGAGTCGGTATTGGGGGAGAATGAAAGAAATCATGTAAAGTACCAGCCATCTACCCAAATAGAAGAAGACCTCACACTCGAAGACCTTGTTCTCATGCCCATGGATCTAAACCTTGAGTGTCACAGCCCACCTCCAGATTATAATTCTGTCATTCATTATTCAACTCCTCCAGTGTAGCACCGGTGGCCACTACCCAAGTTATGACGGTCCAACTAACAGCTTGTTTAGTAGTGCAGCCTTATTTAAGAGACATTTAACAGATCGATGACTGTTTCTTCAGCCCATAGGAAAATCGTACCAGGTAGAGTTGTATTTTCACATGACACAAAGGAGAAACTCCAATGAGTGGAGTATCTTAAAGGCCTACAACGCCGAGATACCATCACTAAATGGACATCTGATAACTTATTAAAGCACAAGATTTAAGTATTCAAGTAGGATCAACAATTATATTTACCCATCTGTAATTTCACGTATTCCCTTTCATATAATTTACACTGGCGTTGTATTATTTTTCTCACTTACATTGTTTGCGATGTCAGTCACATTTTAACTGTATTCCAGAAGAAAGTTTGAGCATACACTAACGTTCGGCTTTCTTTCTACTGTATGTAATAACATTGATAGCTACTAGTACCCAAACAAAGATTTTGGTCATATCACTTCCGATTATTTGGGCTGTAATTGTTTTTTAATAATAGTATGTTTTTTATTACTTTTTGTGTTCTTCATTTTATGGCAAAAAGCTTCAAACAGAAGTGGCACAGGACATAATTTGAAGCTCCTGGATCTCATCCCCTCACCTACCATGTGCTATGTATCACTCTTGTGGGTCAATGAGTGCCCTCAGGCACCAAGGCACCAAGTGTTTTGCCATGTCATTGCCAAGATAATGATGGATCTGTCTTATGATGACTCTATGTATGCTCACGTATCTTTTCTATAGAGCTCTTGTTTAACATTTGAAAGAAATCTGCACATAATACAGGAAGTAAATATGAATCTGACTTTACTGGTTATATTTTACCATAATGGAGTTTTCTCATAATTAACTTGCTTTTATATAAAAGCCAAATAGTGGGAGTCTTCCCTGTGCATTTGTTTCCATAACTCCTAATCATTTTAGGAGGGGTGAATTTAAGGGGTTGTCTTCTTAGAGACAACGTCTTTCAGAATCTGACCCATGGGTCAAACAGTCACCCTGGTATACAACTGATTTTGCCAAGGACACCTCAGCCAGCCAGGCATATAGTATGGAATAGTGACCATTAAGATCAACAGCAATCCTTGTAACACAGGGGTGACTTCAGTCCACCAAAATATGAGTCACTCATTCAGTGCAGCTATCCATTCTGGAATCTTGAGTGACTGACCCACCTCTGTGATGTTCATCTGGTCTATGCACATGGACAAGGCTTGTCTTCATGAAAAATTTAACCATATGAAATCCCCACCAAAACTGGAGATTGTTCTCTTTTTTTCACTATTTTGATTTCAGATCATCAATACCATTTCAAATCACTTTGAAATCTCATAATACTACATAGTCAGAGATGCTTCTCTAACCCTGGCTCCCAGATCTTGGGGACATTGATGGGTTGGCATGTTATAGACAATTTATTTTTTTCTTAGTAGGTGCTGTGGAAAATTAGCTGATCAGAGGACACTTCCCTCTGCTAGGAACCCCAGCAATCCAAGGGACCTTAGCAGCAAGTGTTAATTTGCAATGCAGCGCCACCACAGGATAAATAAAGCATTACACCATGCCTTTTAAAATCAATGGACATGCTGGGTCCTCCAGAGTTAGTAACTCAGAATTACCTAATGGTAATGGAAATGGGTTTTCTAAACCAATCACTCTTTTTAATTATGGCAAAACCGCTTTATTGTAAGATGGTGTAGTTGGGTTACCATCAAAATGTTATTTAAGCAGAAAAGAAACCATTACTTTTTGTTACTTACGTGTATTTTAGCTCTTAAGAAAACTCAGGCGTCCAGGGACACTACTTGGTGCTTTTCTGCTGTTTTACATTGATTTGTTGTATCTGATAGAATAATATGTTGCCTTAAAGTATTATAAGTGGCTTAGTATATTAACTAATATTTTCTGGTATTTTATTTCTACAGTAATTTAATTACTTCTCTCCCCCTCCCCCTTCATGTATTGTACAGTATAAAGTTTATATAGCAAAGCCTTCTGGTTATATGCGAGAACACACTATTTCTGGCTAACACTTGGTGCCTGCAGGGCAAGGCCTGTTTTTTTTTTCATTTACATTAGACTTGGATTTCTGCTTCATAACACTGGCTTTATGCTATGTTGTATTATAACAAATTGTCTTAATCATATATGAGTATAGGGAAAGAAGATGCTAGAGGCAATGAAGATCTATAGCCTTGCTCAAGGATTTGCTTATGCTTTGTGAATCCGAACCACTGTGTGTCATAAAGCGGAATATTATGTAGTGAAACGTTAAACTATTTTAGAGATGCCAACAAGACTTTTCAATTCATTGTTTGCAATTTGTCACATTAAACTCCAACCAGAAATCCTGGGCACTGAATTGAAACATACTGTATGGTCAAGAAGTGGGTCAATGCATAATATAAAAAAAGCACTAACTATAATATGTAGCTTTAAGACTACATCCACATGTAGTGTAAATTGGACAACAGAAATCAGGTGTGGATTGGCCACGGAATTTGTGGCGAATTTCATGGCAAAATCCATATATGGATTTTTTCATGGATTTACCGCAGAGTTCACCCTGTGCATTACAATGGGTGAAATCCTCAGAAATAATAGACATGCTGTGAATTTAAATTCTGCACTGCTTTCCACTCATTAACTTTGGTGCTGGTGTAATTTGGATTTTCTACCTACAAATCCTAATGGGAAATCCACAGTTAGGGCTCATTCAGACAACTGTATGTGTTTTGCGCTCCGCAAATTGCGGAACCGAAAAACACAGATATCGGCCGTGTGTGTACCACATGTTGTGGAATGGAATGGCCAGCCCTATGATAAAAATGACTATTCTTGTCTACAATTGCAAACAAGAATAGGACTTGGTCTATCTTTTTTGCGGGGCTGCGGAGCGGAAGACCAAATGCGGACAACACATGATGTGCTTGTTGCATCTTTTGCTTGTTGCCCCATTGAAATGAATGGGTCCGCATCTGTTACTCAAAATTGCGGAACGGATGCAGACACAAATATACGGTCGTGTGAATGGGCCCTTATTCTGCTACATGATATATCCAAATGGTAAAATTTCTACCATATGCCGGATGTTTGTCCCAGAATAATTCATCCAGTCATTGCACCTACGGATTTATCTGCCATTGTTGAGAGTCTTTCTATATTTAATAAACTAGGAATCTGAAATATAGATTCTATTCCTTTATCAAGAGTTTTACCTGGTTTCATAGGTTTTACTTGGTTTCAAAGGTTTGTTTCTTACCTCGCCTCCGAAAAAAAAGAAATATTCTTATCCATGGGCTGTGTCTAGTATTGCATCTCCTCTGCCCCATTCATTTGATTGGTGATATTGTAAACTGAAGTACCAGACGAAACCAATGAACAGCAGCAGTGCTGTTTCTGGGGAAAAAACACTGTCTTATTTCGGGCAACATCTTCAAAAAAGTTTTTTTTTAAATGATGTCACCCATCATAAAACTCAGAAGGGTTGAACCCTACTGATCCAATTCCTATACCCAGTGCATGCACATTTTCTTTTCTATCGACATGAATGAGAGTGGTGGTATACTGCAAGTACGATATAATGTAGCTCTTCCAATAATAGAATAGTGGCTAAAAAATCATATTTCAGTTGGAGCAGGGAACTGCTTTGTGCTCTTACTGCTGGAGTGTTTCTTTAATATGCAATTAGGAGAAAGACACGTTAGTTAGAGCCTGCAGGAAAATAACTGGAAATGGCATTTATTTGCATATAAACCAATATATAATCCAGGATCTTCATCAGTGATGCAGTAAGAAAAGCTTCTGTGAATGTCATTGTGCCACTTGAAGTTGCTATACGCTTTCAGCATCATTATAATTCTTCCTACTGGTAAATATAATACTCTTCAGTAGAACAGTATTGCAATATCCATTTGGGTGAAGATCTCTTGTCTGTTCTGTGTAACTTCTCAGGGAGTCTTACAATAGTTATTTTTTTGTTTTTGTTTTTTGTTGGTCTTATAAAGGAAAGTTGTTGGAGCTCAAAGTGTTACGGGATGAAAGGTGAAAAAGTGACAGCATGGAATTCATGCAAATTCTATAAATATTCCTGGCAAGCAACAAGAAAATTTTACTTATGTATTTTATATTGTAACTTACCAAGGAGATCTGTTTAGAAAAAATAGCTTTTTACTATACCATTTACACATCCAAGGGACTTCTAGGGTTTAGAAAACAGAAAGTAAGATCGACAGGGGTGGAAATAAAAAATTATGATTGACACATTTTTTTGAGTTTGAGGTGATGTCTGAGGGGGTCACTCGTTGGTCTTTGTATACAATGATGAATTGTCTTGTCTCAACTTGTGATCATGGCAGCCAATCTCTGGCCACAGCATTCAATTATATAACTCTACATTTTTAAAAGTCTGGATGTGTTTTTTAAATCTTAGTTATTCAAGTGCTGGTTGTGCAAGCAAGTTGACAAAGTTTTCCAAATGTATACAAAAGAGGACTTTTTCACCTGTGTTAGGGGCAAACCATGTTATATAAAATCATGTTATAGAGCAGAAAGAGCTGCACAAATTGATATTATTTTATTTTACTCACTCATATAACACTATTATATTCCACAGCGCTTTTGAGACATTACTTTGTGTCCTTAGAGGAGCTCACAATCTAAATTCCTTCAGTATGTCTTTGGAGTGCGGAAGGAAAGCCACCCAAATATGGGGAGAACATACAAACTCCATGCAGATGTTGTCCTTGGTCAGATATAAACCTAGGACCCCTGCAAGGCACCAGTGCTAACATGGTGGCTCATTTTTGTGAGAAAAATTCTGTATAACCTGTAATTCATTAATCTAAACCCCTGCTCTGTCTATGCTTTGGTGTCCAGTGTGTGGGTCTATTAGTGATTAATAGCTATTGCTCACTCATACAGGGAAGGCTGTCAATCATTGAACAGTACCACCCACTGGACTCCTAAGCATAGACAGAACAGGGATTTTAACGAATAAAATACAAATTATACTATATGTTTTTACAAAACGCTGTATATCTATCTGCTCAGCTCCTCCTGCTCTACAACAGGCAGACATCATGTTCATTGTGACAGGTTCTCTTTAAGGCCAGTTTAAGATGGCTATAACAAAACTGACCTGGACCTTCCATGGACTGTAGTACCAAGGCCTACCATAGAACCTTCAGTTCAGTACAACCATGAAGTGGTATATATTTACACCATAATATATATTGCAGCCATCTTACATGGGCCTTTGAATACAGTGTAGTTCTATAGTACTCAAGTCTACATATAGGACCCTCTGCCTCACACACCAGGAAGCATGAAAAAATGTAAAATAAGGGAGGAAATGTGCAGGAACTAAAAGGAACTGTATATGCTACGTAGAAAGAGTGGACTGTGGAGACTTTGGGGAGATTTACCAAAACTGGTGTAAAGGAAAACTGGCTTAGTTGTCCATAGCAACCAATCAAATTCTTCCTTTCATTGTCCAAAGGAGCTCTGGAAAATGAAAGGTGGAGTCTGATTGGTTGCTATGGGCCTTTACACCAGTTTTGATAAGTATACCCCATAGTATACCAAACAGAGACAGGACTGCGTTCATAGAGAGCTGCACCCCCCATAATGTGTATGGCATGGCTGGTGACATACAGTATATTCTATAATATCACTAAAATAAATGAAAACACTGACCTAGCCTCCAGTCTTTAAATACCATCTTATTTAGTTATGCTGGCATTCAAGTGAATGAAGTAAACGGCTTTACTTCCTCATAATTCATAATTCAGTGAGCAGCGTCATGGCCACTGAAACACTACTATGAGTAAAAACTACCTACCTGCAAAGTTATTTATAAGATATTATTATATTATTTAGCATCTTTTTGGCAGATATAAGTTGACATATTTGTTAAAGTCTGTAAAGCTGTAAGAATTTTATATGGTGTAGTCAGGAGAGAGATACCACTATATGTTTTTTCTTTTTTACTTTTACATTATGTAACCAATGCAACTGAGTTTTAAATGTAGAACTAACTCTTTCCACAGGGTCATTCATAGCGTAATAAACTGTAACCTACATATAAGGTGTACTCTATATTACATCTATATACACACACACAAATCATTCCAAATATGTATATCAAGCACTGTGGGATATATGTGAAACTCTTTTGTGATTGGGGCTTGTTGCCAGATATTTGTTGGCCCTTAAGCACCTCGAGTAACGAATGTATGCACTGAAATTTTGTAAGCTTTCTTATATAGTCTTATAAATGTATTTTATGTATTGTTAACCCAAACAAAATAAAGATTATATATTTATACAGATATGATTATTCTGTGCATTCCTATGAAATGTGTCAGATTCTTCATGCTGTTATGTTCCATAGACTCACAAAGGCATAGCCATAGCTAGGCTTTTCTTCACCTAGGGCAAATATTCAGTTTCCTTCCCTCACCCCCTCTATGTCATCTTGGCCAAGGCAGGGTGCCTTGTTGGCACCCCTCTACTACCTGACACTGATTGGAACTTACCCACTGATCTATCAGCCAATACCCACCAAGACGTTCTATAGCTATGGCAAATCAGTAAGAAGCTGAACTTACAACATAATGATAAAAAATTAGTTGAGAGGATCCTTCGCTCAAGACCACAATTACTACATTTACAATTGTGGGGTTTTTTTTAGCTTTCATAGACATTTATATGGGAAAATGTCTAAAAACAGAATACTTAAAGTATACTATGTAGTTACAAAATGGGTATAAAATGCTTTGCAGTGCATTGCATAATTCACTATAGACTTTAAAGAGGACTTTTCACCACTCCTGACATGTCTGTTTTAATAGCTTCATGCATTCCCAATGCAATAACAGTTCTGAAACATCTATTCTTATGTCTGTATGTTGTGCCATTCCTTTATTATTTCTAATAGAAGTTATGAATCAATTGCTAGCAGTCTGCAGTAAGGGTACAGAGGGGTGCTAACCAGTTGGGGTGTGTACCTACACAGATTCACTCTACCCAATAAGTGCTGTTATTTTCAGACGTACACAGGGTGTGCACGTACACACCCCCAACTGGTTAACACCCTTCTGTACCCTTACTGCAGACTGCTAGCAGTTCATTCATAACTTCTAGTAGAAATTATAAAGGAATGGCACAACATAGAGCCATAAGAATAGATGTTCCAGAATAGTTATTACATAGGGAATGCATATGCTATTAAAACAGGCATGTCAGGAGAGGTGAAAGGTCCTCTTTAAAGTAACATCTGTCCACATAAAAAAACACAAGCTCAAAAGAATTCTGTGTGAAACCAGCCTTTACTATTGATGACGTATTCTCAGGATGGGCCATCAATATCTGATCAGTGTAGGTCCAACATCATGCACCCCTACCAATCAGTTGTTTCAGAGTGGCTCCAGTGCTGGAAGTCAGCTGACAGATCTGGTTACTGCGTCACCTGGAGCTACTAAGAAACTGCTGATCGGCAGTGGTGCAGAGTGCCAGACTCCAATGATTAGATATTCAGTCTGAAAAGTTATCAGTAGGAAATGAGTTGCCAACCCCATTAAACAGTTTTCCAGAATTACATTTTTTAATAAAAAATCAAGGTGACTATATGTTTTAAAAAAGCTGATACTGTATAAGTTCCAGCATTAGCTCTACTGATGGATATACAGAACCTTGTGTTGCCTGGTCCTGAAGTCATGTGTTACTGCATTACCTTTGTCTGCTATTGCTAACCTACAGACAATTGTAGATGGAGGAACACATAACTTTAGGATTAGACCATACATTTTGAACCCCAGAGAAGGTTACTAATAGTTGGGTACACCTTTCCATATTTACCTGGGTGAGCATGATACTTTCTGCCTATATTTGACAAAGAGGAGCGAGCAACAGAGGGATTAATCAATTGGTTTGTAAATGGTTCACATAGTCATCAAGTGTAAGGCCTCTTTAACACGTCGTGTGCTGCCCATGGTCTCCATAGACAGCCCACGTATCCATTGACTTTTATGTTTGTGTACACACATCAGTGGTTTTTTGACCCATTTTTGTCCTCGATTATGGATGCCTCACACACCTTATAATAGTCTATGGGTCTTTGAAAATCACAGACACAACACAGATGCCATGGTTTTCACGGATTATTGCTAGGATCTGCTCTGGAAATAAATTTTCAGCCTAGCAGTGTCTGTGGAATATGAATGACACAGAGAGCAAAAAACAGACACACAGACCAAACTCGGATCCTTCATGGACATCTTCATACATAAACCACTGACCATCTTGTCACAGATGTCATCACCGACACAGGCGTGTGGAAGCAGATCTACAAGGAACTAGCTCCTGCAGATTTCATCTAATGCATTTCTTACTGAGTCAGCAAATATACACCCACATTCTGATTTGTTTACCATTTACATGCTGAGACTCATTTATTAACTTCCTTCTTTTCTCCTCTGGTTTGTGTAGGATTAGCTCCAGTTCCAATCAGATTATGCAAATAAGCTTAATATAAGATTCTCAGCAAATACTGGATCTGAACATTTAGAGGAATATTAAGTGAAAATAAACCCTACTTGTGCCGTAAGCGCTAATAGATGTTCTGTGATAAATAGTTTTATTTCTGCAGGGAAATACAACTCTCCGCTGACAAGTCATTTTATTTGGGGAACACTTGCAGGGAAATGCATGCAATATTTTTGCAGCTCTGTTCTTTGCCCCAGCTGTATTGATTCACTGAAATTGACTCGCTCTGGAAACTAGCTGTTCTTTGAAAAGTTAATCAAAAGTGTAAGTACAAGTGAAGAGAGATCGATGTGAGTAATACTGCGAGAACAGCGGTAATGAGAAATTGACAGCAGGGACACAGAAACTGCAATCAGATTAGGACACTTATTTTATGAAGGAAGGAAACCCAGAGCTAATCCAGAAAAGAAATACTTGCAGAGAAAAAAATCATAAGGAGCCGCTTCCGATATAAGTCATTTATATTGTTAAATAAATATCTTTAGCTTATAATAAACTCACTAAAATGATTGTGGGATTGTGCCCCACGTTCACATTGTGAGGGAAGAGTGTGAAGATAAGCTGACACTGAATTAGGGCTACAGCTATCATTTATTTTAGTAATCAAGTATTCTACCGATTAATCCAATGATTAATTGAGTACTCTAATAAGAAAAAAACTAATTAAAAGAACCTTTTTAAATAAGCTCATCAGCCCCCCATGCCATCATCAGCCCACATGCCTTCAGTCCCTTCCCCCCTGCCATCAGTCTCCCCCCCATTGCCATCAATCCTCAGTACCATCAGTTCCCCTTCATGCCATCAGTTCCCTCTCTTCTGTGCCATCAGTTCCTCCCCCAGTGGCACAGTTCTTCCCCCAGTACCACAAGTTCTTCCCCAATGCCAAGAACTCCCCCTTGCCATCAATTCCTCCCACAGTGCCACCAGTTCCCTCCAGTGCATAAACTCCTCCCAGTACTATCAGCTCCCCCCAGTGCCACCAGGTTCCCCATGCCATCACTTCCCCCACGTCATCAGTGTCCAGCCACAGCGCCTGTGAAATCAGATACTTACCTTTCCTGCCAAAGGTGCCACCGACACTCCATTGCTCTTCCGTCCTCTTCTTAACTTGCTGCACTGGGATGTGACGTCACACAGCATCAGGTCATAGTGCGCATTTACGTGCACTGCATCCTGATGATGTGTGTATGTCAGGAAACAGTGCAGCGTGGTACGGGCCTGTGGGGGACCACGGAGTGGTGGATAATACCCAGCGCTTCAGTCACGCTCCATAGTCATTTCAGCCCTGCACTGAATAGTTATTTCTATGGAGCAGTAGATTATGTTCCCTAACATGCAGTCATAGAAGGAAATGTGTGACCTGTCTTCTAATCTTTATATTTTTTCCACCTAACCATTTTCCTCCCCATTTTTGAGTGGTGACATCATGAAGGCAGGAAGAAGCAGCAAAGTTCCATTCAAAGATTGCAGGCTATACCATAAATTCTTGACTGGTGGTGATCTAATTGCCAGAAACCTCAATTCTCAGAATGAAGGCTCTGCAGAAATAATTTGTTGTAGCTCCTTCAAGGTTTTTCCTTACACAGTGGTACCCCAGATATGCCAGTGGTATGGCAAAACTTGTAATAATGGGAAGACCTCCTTTATGATGAACCTGCCATGTTGCTCTACAATAATAGACCCAACCATCCCACTACATGATTCTTCCACACTTCTCCTCATAACAATCTCTGCCATACAATTCCTAAATCGATTCGCAGGCGATGTATTTCTATGAAACACAAAATGGGCGCACCATAGGGTAGTAATATAGGGAATGAGTGAAAATTCAACTCCAAATGGATGCTCACCTTGGATGGTTCTGCAAAGGTTAGGCACAACTATAATGTAGGCTTATCACTGGGTAATCGTAACCCTCGTAGGTTGATGGTATGCAGCCAGGGATAGATGAACGCTTCCGCAAGGGGATGCCTGGATTCCCCACAGAAAGAAATTGTATCCAAGAAGAGAAGAAGAAATCCCATGGCGCAAAGGACCAATCGATTGTGTAGACAGGAACTCTATGCTTTATTTATAGCAGAAAGTACAACGCGTTTCGGGGTATGTGACCCCTTCATCAGGTACAAATTGCTGCTGTAAATGCAGCCATAACAGTTCTACAATGAATAACCTTCCTCTTTTACTCATTCTGATGCCTTCTCTCCCCATCTATGAGAAAATAAAGTCTGACCAATGAGTGTCAACTCATACGTAACTACCTTCTCCAGAAGATGAAAGTGTGATCACTTCTATAACTACAGCTGAGGGTTGTAAAGACTGGACACCTGGGGAAATAGACCTAGCAGTGTCTCAAAAGGTAGCACCACTTGCTTCCCTTACTATTAAAATATATATTTCTTCATCTTCACACATTGGTTCCTCCATTCCATAAAAAAAGATTTTCCAAAATCTCAAGTAAAACTTTAGTGGAAGTTACAAGAATATTAATTAATAATGCAAGTTTTCCAGCTGACTTTACAGAGACAAAAGATTTCAGTGGGCTTCTCAGGAATCTGACATCCTTTTCAGCATAAACACCTTGACATTTCTGGATTTAACAACAGACTAAATAAGAAGAGCGCCAATGGGATAACACCCCAGTAAACTTCTAATATGTGTGCCTTCAGACCAACTCATCTTTATTTGGATTTGTAACATTCTCAGACACGGAAGAACATGGAGAGAAATAAATGTATAGGCTTCATAGGAGGGGTTGATTAATTATGACACCAACGCAATTCATTCCATGAACATATTTTATAGCAAAGGAGGAGATACCATTAATCATGACGTTGCCAGGAGATGTGTGGTAGGATTTTTCACTCATCAATTTATCTACAGCGGATTCTCTGTTTTCAGAAGTATACAACATTATTTTAAAGTTTAAAAGTTGAAAACTGCCATCAATTGTGTCATTTGACAGGTATTATTTGGGGAACACGACAGGAGAGAGTGCACGACTGCCCAGTATTACCTCTTCAGCTGAACTGATAAATGGTAAGTGTCATTTTAAAATGTTAAAGGAGTTTCCCGAATTAAATAATAACTCGGGCAGCAGCTATAAATGTACCAAAATAACAAAAGAAGCCATACTTACCAGTTTTCTCCCCTGCCACTTCCAGCGTCAAGCAGTGGTCCTCCCCATCTGCACACCACATCCTGATGCCAATAATAGGATGCATTGTGACCTGTGTGCATGGAGGGCTACCACTGCTGCAGGAGAAAGACTGCTAAGTATGGCTCCTTCCGTTATTTTAGACATTTTGTTACAGCCTCTGTCTTAGTTTGGACAACCCCTTTAAGTTTAAGGTTATGTTCACATGTAGCATACATGCAGCAGGCAGCCTGCAGGGGAGCGCTATGAGGAGCATAGGAATGGTAGTTGTAGCACAAATAGGAATGTTGGTGGTTCATGGTGCTGTCCTCACTCTGTAGCAGTGAATAGAGGGTGCCCCCTTTCTTCCCTTGGGGCACACCATGGTATTGGGGTCCCTGTCTGGTGCTAGGTAGGGTTCCTTTGATGGTATGAGGTTTGGAGGTGCAAGGCAGGGCTCCTTCATGGTGAAGACGGCGGTAATAAATCCAGTGTTTCTTACTGAGGTAGGTTAGGCAGTTCATAAACAAGGACACTGGTAGCATTCAGTTCAGACTCTCCATGCAGGGAAAATCTCGCGCCTGTTCCGTACCGTTAAGTATTCAGCGCAGGCATAGTGAAGGACGCTTCCTTACTGCGCCTGCGCTGAATACGGCACGGCGCAAGATTTACCATGCACTCAGGGCCGGCAGGAGGAGGAGAACGCTGCCTGGCCCTGTCAATCAAGCTTCGGAGGGTGGTGAATGAGGTGGGAGAACGGATCCTCTAGGAGCAGGAGCAACTCCCCCCTGCTCCTATAGGCTAATTTGCATATTATAAAAGTTACATTTACCGAGTAACGGGGCCATGTATAAAACTAAGAATAGGCTAGTTAGGTGCAGCTGACATTAGCACATCGCTAATGTCAGCCAGTTTATTTGGGTATTTCTTGTGACAGAAACCCTTTAAGCCTGTTTGGACTTAATTTTAACTGCAATACAATCTTTGTGTAGATTTAAAATCCATTGTTTGCCACCGTGGTAAAGAGTGAATCCTGATATTAGCTGCTTCTTAGCAGGAACGCTGATATGCAGTTCTGGAAAGAGTATTTTTGGTCCATTTTGCACAAGCATATATATATAAAGGTGCGTAATACGGATCTACAATATGGCCAAATAATATATTTATTACAATTTGAGGATAAAAAATACGTGGGTGATTTTATTTTATTTAAATTAATTTTTCAGAAGTTCAAAATTGATGGTCTATCCTCAAGATAGGTCATCACTATCTTATCGGTATGGGTCTGCCTCTCTGCACCCCCGCCAATCAGCTGTTTGAAGAAAGTACTCTTTTCCTAGGCCAGTGATACCACATTCATTGGTTATGTGGTTTTTTGCAGCTGCCATTCAAGTCAAGCCTGGGCTGAAATATCACGCACAGCCACTGTACATGTAAGGCTCTGTGTTTGGAAATCTGTGATGAGGCCGCAGTACTCACAGGAGCACCCCAGCCTCTTCAAACAGCTGATGGGCGGGGGTGCCTGATATCAGACCCAACCAATCAGATATTGATGGGTCATCAATTATAAACTCAGAGAAAACCCTTTTAATATGGGGTCTATTTAAAGGGGTTCTCTGGGAAACAAAAGAAAATGTAAATATTGGAAAAATAAATTATTATAAATACAATTGTAAATGCCATTGATTATTCATAATGGTTGATTTTGTCTAGGAGGAATCAGTGGAGGAATTAAAATGGCTTCAGTCAGATTACTTGGCATGGAATCTGTCCTAATCACTCAGCACAAAGGCCTGTGTCAGAATACAGAGCACAGAGGAGTAACCCTATGTAAGCTCTGCTCTCTGCCTGTGTCAGCACTGTAAAGCGCCATATTATGAGTAGATCACATATGTGATAAGCGCTCATCTGTGTTGCTGAATGCACAATGCATACATTCTTGTGAAAGCACCCTTAATGTGCTTCCTTGCCATTTAGGTTGTCATTGCTACTGGAGGTCAGGAGGTCACACTGCGGGAGCCATTTTTTAATACTGGGGACAATATAAAGAGCATTACTGGAGTCTGCAGAGAGTATTAAAGGGAGTCTGTCACCTCATAGGCCCCTATAAAGTAGTAAAACAGCCCCATAGCACTTGTTATAAATAAAGTATTGGTACCTTTTGCGCTGTCTTGTGATCTTCAGAACTGCCAAAAACGTACTTTAATTGATATGCTAATGAAGCGTCGGAAGAGCCCGGAGGCGGGGTTTGCCACCTTTGAGCCCGGGCTCCTGTCCTTTTTTAAAGTTATTCCCCGCCCCAGCAACTGCCTGCGCCCGCCCTGCACGTCACCATGGTCCTCCTTCTTCAGCAAGATCCCGCGCCTGCGCCTTCCTGCGCTTGTCTGGACCAGATTTTGCGCCGCTGGACAGGCGCATGCGCACTAGGTACGGCGATGCCGTGCCCAAAGTGGGCATCACAGTGCGCATGCCCCGTCCCGGCGAGAGACTGCGCAGGCCGCGCGGGATCTTGCTGAAGAAGGAGGACCATGGTGACATGCAGGGCGGGCGCAGGCAGTTGCTGGGGCGGGGAATAACTTTAAAAAAGGACAGGAGCCCGGGCTCAAAGGTGGCAAACCCCGCCTCCGGGCTCTTCCGACACTTCATTAGCATATCAATTAAAGTACGTTTTTGGCAGTTCTGAAGATCACAAGACAGCGCAAAAGGTACCAATACTTTATTTATAACAAGTGCTATGGGGCTGTTTTACTACTTTATAGGGGCCTATGAGGTGACAGACTCCCTTTAAAACTGGGACACTATAAGGGGCATAACTGGAGGCATTGGGGACATTTTAATTCTAGGGCACGATAGGGGCATTATTATTAATGGGGGCACAATAGGGGAGTATTCCGCACTATAGGAGCCTCAGACTGCCACTACTCAGTCTACCACTCCCCTCATCCTGGCACCGATAGGGAGTATTCAGATTTGGTGCCTAGGGCTGAACCAACAATAAATACAGCCCTGGCTATAGCCATGATACCGTAAGGAGGTGGAACTGATAAAAGAGATTGCCCCTGCCAAGATAAGGTGAGAGTAGTGTGTTGATGATGATGCGTTGCCCTGGTTGCAGAATGAGAATTGGGTCTGCGCCACAGTTTCTGTAAGAGAAGTTCTATAGTGTGAGAAAGGGATGCAGTTACCTAATTGTGAGGTTCAAAAGAGTTGCCTCTGTGGTGGTGCGGAGGACCATTGGGACACACCAGCTATCTTACTTAGCTTTAGGGTGAAAGAACAACCATCCCATTGACGTTCTTTGACCTCAGGACAATTGAGAGAACTGTTAACAGTCATCTCTTTGTAGCAGCACTTGTAATCACCACACTTTGGGGCCTTGTTTTAGTACCACTTAGAACTTTTGAGCCCCCTGGGAGTAGAACCAAAATATGTTCAGCAGTTCCTGTCTGCTACCTGATTATTCTATGAGCCATTGCTAGACTTGGTGTTGAGTGATTGCACCATAATTGCAATACCTCTCAGCACCAGCAGATGGCACCGTACAATTTCAAATGCTTTGGAATGCCACATTGCTATCCTAAACACCTTTTCAGGAATAACACTGCACATAACTAGCCAGGAAATAAAATTTGATGAGATCTGGATGAGTACTCAGCTAATGATGGAAACCTCCAATCTCAGCAATTTTAACCCATTAGATGCCATGGTCAATAGAAACCACGGCATCTAAGTGGTTTCATAGGGAGGGGATTTGATTGTCTAACAAATGTAAAAGCTAAAATAACTGTTAACTACCCACCTTCCAAAAAGTCCTCCATTTGATGATAGAAAGCAGTTTCAAGAAAATTACTTTTATCTTCAAAACATTTGAACTGATAACACCTTAAAATTCTTTTGCTAACTCTAAGACCGGAAAAACACCTTTTTATGCAGTTTGAGGTGCATTTTTTATGCAGTTTTTTAATCAATGCTTGAAGTATATCTGGCAGGGAAAAGTCCTTCTTTTATATTGTATTTTCCATTCCTTTTGAATCCACTCCTGGTTTTGATCAAAGAACTGCATCAAAAACTATATATATGATTCCAGCTTCAAGTGTATACTCTGTGTCTATAAAATCAGCCTATACTGACAAGATCAATACAGACTGGTTGTTATCACAAATAGTGGTTCTCTCAACTGACAACAGAATATAATAAAATATCCAAGATTATCCAAGATCCAAGAAATAAATCTCAAAAATGTTTATTTTAGGCCTTATGCACGCGATCATATGTATTTTGCAGTCTGCAAATTGCAGATCTGAAAGATACGGATACCATATCCACATTTTTTGTTCCAGTCAGTTGGGTCCTTGGTCCACATTTTGCAGCCAAGTATAGGACATATTCTATTTTTTTACGAAATGGACATACAGATGCAGAAAGCACAGGGATCATCCGCAAAATGCGTACCACTGACCCATGAAAGCCAATGGATCTGCAAAAAAATGGACCGCTAATTGGACATGATCGTTTCGATGAGGCCTACAAAACATGGATTTAGTTGACTATGAAGGTGTTCTATGTGACATGTAAAAAGGTTCAATTCTTCTGACCCAATTCAATA